>CM056050.1:589783232-590023253 GCA_029574335.1 Rana kukunoris
CAGAAATCCTGCTTCTAGGGATCAAATACTTATTTCACTCCAATAAAATGAAATCAATTTATAACTTTTTCGAAATGCGTTTTTCTGGATATTTTTGTTGTTGTTCTGTCTCTCGCTGTTAAAATAAACCGACCATTAAAATTATAGACGGATCCTTTCTTTGTCAGTTTGCAAATGTACAAAATCATCAGTGGATCAAATACTTTTGGGGTGATCTGTAATGTCTGAAGAGTATCTTAGTAGCACCCTAGCAACAAGGCAGGACAGGTGGCGGTGATGGTCTTTCCTTCTTTCTCTCTCTTTTCCTTCTTCCTCTCTTTCCTTCTTCCTCTCTCTTTCCTTCTTTCTTTCTCTCTCTTTCCTTCTCTCTTTCTTTCCTCTCTCTTACTCTCTCTCCCTCAATCTTTCCTTCTTTCTCTCTTACTCTCTCTCTGTCTCTGTCCTTCTCTCTCGTTCTATTTCTCGCTCTCTGTCCTCTTTTTCTTTCTTTCTTTCTTTCTCTCTCTTTCCTTCTTCCTCTCTCTTTCCTTCTTTCTCTCTCTTTCCTTCTCTCTCTCTTACTCTCTTACCCTCAATCTTTCCTTATTTCTCTCTCTCTCTCTGTCTGTCCTTCTCTATTTCTTTCTATTTCTCGCTCTCTGTCCTTTCTTTCCTTCTTTCTCTCTCTTTCCTTCTTTCTCTCTCTTTCCTTCTTTCTCTCTTATTCCTTCTTTCTCTCTTATTCCTTCTTTCTCTCTTATTCCTTCTTTCTCTCTTTCCTTCTTTCTCTCTCTTTCCTTCTCTCTCTCTTTCCTTCAATCTCTCTTTCCTTCTTTCTCTCTCTTTCCTTTGTTCTCTCTCTTTCCTTCGTTCTCTCTCTTTCCTTCGTTCTCTCTCTTTCCTTCGTTCTCTCTCTTTCCTTCGTTCTCTCTCTTTCCTTTGTTCTCTCTCTTTCCTTTGTTCTCTCTCTTTCATTTGTTCTCTCTCTTTCCTTCGTTCTCTCTCTTTCATTTGTTCTCTCTCTTTCATTCGTTCTCTCTCTTTCCTTCGTTCTCTCTCTTTCCTTCGTTCTCTCTCTTTCCTTTGTTCTCTCTCTTTCCTTCGTTCTCTCTCTTTCCTTCGTTCTCTCTCTTTCCTTTGTTCTCTCTCTTTCCTTTGTTCTCTCTCTTTCATTTGTTCTCTCTCTTTCCTTCGTTCTCTCTCTTTCATTTGTTCTCTCTCTTTCATTCGTTCTCTCTTTCCTTTGTTCTCTCTCTTTCATTCGTTCTCTCTCTCCTTCCTTTGTTCTCTCTTTCCTTCTTTTTCTCTCTCTTTAATTCTCTCTGCCCTTCTTTCTTTCTTGTTACATGTTTTCACCTCCATGTTTTGACGGTGGGGATGGTGTTCTTTGGGTCATAGGCAGCATTCCTCCTCTTCCAAACACGGCGAGTTGAGTTGATGCCAAAGATCTTGATTTTGGTCTCATCTGACATTACAATTTCATCCAGTTCTCCTCTGAATCATTCAGATGATCATTGGCAAACTTCAGATGGGCTGTACATGTGCTTTCTTCAGCAGGGGGACCTTGCGAGCGCTGCAGGATTTCACTTCTTCACGATGTAGTGTGGGCAAACATACAAATCAGTAGGGGATCAAATACTTTTTTCCCGCACTGTAGTTGGGGTGATCTGTAAAGTCTGAAGAGCATCTTAGTAGCACCCTAGCAACAAGGCAGGACAGGTGGCGGAGGCAGAGGGTGCATTTTTTTCCTATTACCCGCTTGCCGCCCAGCCGCCGCAGTTTTACAGCGGCAGGTCGGCTCTGCTGGGCGAGAGCACGTAATAAAACGTCACCTCCCGCTTGTCCCTGACTCCCGTGCGTGTGCCCGGCAGCAGCGATCGCCGCCGGGCACCCGAGATTGCGCGTTACAGAGCGGGGACCGGGAGAGAAATGCTGATCTTCTGTTAATACAATGTATGAACAGAAGATCAGTAATTTCCCTCAGTCAGTCCACCCCCCCCCCCATACAGTTAGAACACACCCAGGTTACACATTTAACCCCTTCCCCGCCCCCTAGTGTTAACTTCACTGCCAGTGGCATTTTTATAGTAATCCAATGCATTTTTATGGCACTGATCGCTATAAAAATGCCAATGGTCCCAAAAATGTGTCAAAAGTGTCCGAAGTGCCCGCCATAATGTCGCAGTACCGAAAAAAAAAACACTGATCGCCGCCATTACTAGTAATAAAAAAATATTAATAAAAATGCCATAAAACAACCCCCTATTTTGTAAACGCTATAACTTTTGCGCAAACCAATCAATAAATGCTTATTGAGATTTTGTAGAAAAATACGTATTGGCCTAAACTGAGGAAAAAAAATGTTTTTTAATATATTTTTTGGGGGATATTTATGATGGTAAAAAGTAAAAAAAAATCATTTTTTTCAAAATTGTCGCTTTATTTTTGTTTACAGAGCAAAAACTAAAAACCGCAGAGGTGATCAAATACCACCAAAAGAAAGCTCTATTTGTGGGGAAAAAAGGACTTAAATTTAGTTTGGGAGCCACGTCGCATGACCGCGCAATTGTCAGTTAAAGCGACGCAGTGCCGAATCACAAAAAGTGCTCTGGTCTTTGACCAGCAACATGGTCCGGGGCTTAAGTGGTTAAAATAGAAACTACAAGATTTTACGACGACTAAATGAAATAGACAGATTTGTGAAGAATTGCGCTTTGCTGTTCCCTATCTTTAATACATTATTCTGGCCTTACGCTGACCCATGTGGCTGCAGTCGATCTATATCTCCTGTTTACGCTCATGCTAAACAGAACCCAGAAGTAATGAGAATAATCTAGAGCCGCAGGAAAGTGAAATTCTGGGAGCAGATAAAAAGTTCCCTCTCTAATTCTCCCAGAAAGTAAATCTCTGATTTTTATTGCTGTTCCTATGGTAACTTAATTTATCAGCCCGCCCAACAAAACTAGATTAGAAACTGTATTACCCGGCGGTGATACAAGATTATATTTATTGTCTGGATTGCTTTGTCCGCAGACTGCTCTCAGATGCACAATGTGCATCATTTTATTCTGGATTTTGTACTCAGTGTGTCTGATGGAATCGAAAAAATTATTGGTACTCTACGACTCTCCCGTGCGTTATGAATATCGTTATGAAAACGCTGCTTTCTGTATGGAACATAATAAAGCCTGATTGATTACAGCTACTGCAAGCTGATTGTTAAAGTGGAAGTTCAGACAAAACCTAACTTTAAACCTACTCTCAGCCACATTCTAAATCTATGTAATCCTCTAAAGAAAAAATTGCTATATGTACCTTTCCTGTAGCCGAACTGGTCCAGTCTCCAGCGGCGGCTGCTGTGTAGAGAAAGAAAGCCGACAACGGCTGTGAAACGCCTGGGAAGTGACGTCACCCATAGAGTAACTATGGGGCTTCCGTTGTCGGCTGCCTCACCTGCATACGCCCACATGCTGAAGCTGCCGCTGACAGCTCAGTGTAGGACTGGAGCGGCTGCAGAATAGTATTCATATCCCTAGAAATGTTCCAACTTTTTTCACGTTGCAACCAAAATGTAAATGTATTTTATTGAGATTTTATGTGATAGACCAACACAAAGTGGCACATAATTGTGAAGTGGAAGAAAAAACAAATAAATATTTGAAAAGTGTGGCATGCATTTGTATTTAGCCCCTTTACTCTAAAACCCCTAACTAAAATCTAGCGGAATCAATTGCCTTCATAAGTCACCTAATTAGTAAATAGAATCCACCTGTGTGCAATTAAATCTCAGTATAAATTCAGCTGTTCTGTGAAGCCCTCAGAGGTTTGTTAGAGAACCTTAGTGAACAAACAGCATCATGAAGGCCAAGGAACACACCAGACAGGTCAGGGATAAAGTTGTGGAGAAGATTAAAGCAGGGTTAGATTATAAAAAAAAATCTCAAGCTTTGAACATCTCATGGAGCTCTGTTCAATCCATCATACAAAAATGGAAAGAGTATGGCACCAGGCACAACAGCAAATCTCCCAAGACATAGCCGTCCACCTAAACTGACAGGCTGGGCAAGAAGAGCATTCATCAACTGTAGCACTTTTATCCCAAACTCACAGTCACCAGGAATCAGTTCAGGGTCATTATTCACGAGTCCCCAGAACAGTTGCACACCTTCCAGCTTCCCCCAGGCACAATCCAGTGAGGGAGACAATTCTCTAGACCCGATGCGTTGTGGTGAAGTCCTTCAGTTCCTCAGAACTCTAGACCAGTGGTTCTCAACCTGGGGGTCGGGACCCCCTCGGGGTTCAAATGAGCATTTGCCAGGGGTCACCAAATCCTGGCCTGTTCCTTAAGCCTGCACCACTCTCCCAGCCTTATTGCAGCTGCCCAGCAGGGCTGTCCCTGGAGGCTGTGGCCACCCAGCTGGGCTGTTCCTGGAGACCAAGGACACCCACTCAGCCTCTTCACAGCCGCCCATTCAGTTCACGGCATTGGCTGGGGGGCAGAGACTAGATGGCCGCTGACTGGTGAGGATTGTGAGATGGGATGGGCTGGAGGAGACTCTATCTCCTGACTTCAGCATAGGTGTCACTGCAATGAGTCGGAGACTCCGTAGGTAACGCTACCTGTGATTAATAGTTGCCATTAAAAGTCCCCACTACAGTTCTCAGATCAGCAGATGACCTTGATCAAGAGCACCTAAGTTGGCTGATCAGAACTCCCCCCACCACTGCCACTCATCCCTCCAAGGAGTAAGAGAAGGAATAAAAATAGAGAATAGGAAGGGAGAGGAAAAGAGGGGGTGGAAGAAAGAAAAAGGAAGAGAATAAGAGAACGAACAAGAAAGACGGCTAGAGAGAGGGATGGGGAAAAAAATAAAAAAAAGAGAGAGAGAGAACACTCTGGGGTTATTTATCACCTCCCCAGCCACGTTCTGGGCACTCTTCTTAAGGGATTGGCCAAGGCATGTTAAATATTCAGGCTGGTCATTTAGGTCTACCTGCTTATGTTCTGGAAGCTTTTCCAGAAGCACCAGGACTTAATCAAACTCCCAGCCTATAAATCACTGAACAGACCACAACAATCACTGTTTCCTTGAATACAGAAGGACCCAAAAATGAAATTTGCCTAGCACTTTACACTGGGAAGGTGCTACACTAAAGTGAAAATAAGGTTGCCAGCTTTGTTCTAGTAAAATATGGAACAGGGTGGGTGAGAAATTGTGGAGATTTTCAAGGGAGACCACAGGCAAAAAAAGTGAGGTCCCTTTTGAAAATTCTTACCATCCAATTAGCCAGGCATGCAGCCTGTCTGGCCAGAAAGGGGAGAGGCACTAAGCGTGTGCAACCCCCCCCCCCCCAACCCTCCTGAACCATACCATTCCACATGCCCTAAATATGGAGAGGGTACAGTGCCATGGTGGGGGCGGGGGGCACTTGGAATAGCATTTTGTCCCCATGTTGATGAGGACAAGGGCCTTATTCCCACAACCCTGGCCCAGGGGATGTAGGGGTTGGCAGGGGACAGAGAGCTTGGCGCAGTGCCACCATTCCTTTGAATAATGGTTTGCGATCAACGGATGCTACGCCTGCTGAAAGCAACAGGATATAATTGTTGCCACGGCATGTCAGGGAGACAAGTTAAAACTGTGGCTCAACCATGGGGTTTTACCACCCCCCAACCATTAGTGTGAACAAGCCCTTGGGTTGGCTAGTACTTTCACTCCTCCACTGTATCTATGGGGGAGCAACTCAGATACCCTTGGACTGTAGTATTGCCAATCCACGTTGGATGGACTAGTATATTTAGACAGACTGTACCTTAGTGATTAACAGTGTAAAGCCAAACTCAAGCTAAAACTTTTTAAACAGTTACGACAATAATATTTTTTCCTTTTGGGAATAAAGGTTTTTTATAAATGAAGAGAAGCTGATCATTGTAGGCACCCCTGAGAGTGTTAAATGGTTTGTTTCAACCCCCTAACCACCACTTTTGCTGGACAGCTTGGTCTGTCAAAGGGAATAGAAAAAAAGTTACTAGCAGGATCACCAGGTAATCAGGAAATAAACTATGTTATAGGGGGGACAATTTGTTATTGTTGATACCAGTAAGTAACTAAATCTAAATAAAAATGTGCTTTGCTTTTTGCAGACAGAGCAAGGAGCAGCATGGTCTCCACAGAAAGTGCCTCGTCTACCTATGAAGAGCTAGCAAGGGCGTACGAGCATGCCAAGATGGAGGAGCAGCTGAGACACGCCAAGTTCACCATCACAGAGTGCTTCATATCAGACACATCATCAGAACAGCTCACAGCAGGGACTAATGAGTACACGGACAGTCTGACCTCTAGCACACCCTCAGAGTCCGGGATATGCAGGTTTACTGCATCGCCCCCTAAACCCCTGGACGGAGGAAAGGTGCAAAACATGGCAGCCCCAAAGGCACATCGGCCAGGTAAGAGTATGGCAGCCAATATTATTGTATCAGAACCTGCTCAGTTATCTTTTGGAGGATACAGCTCTACCGTTTGGCTTTGAAACGGCAGCAATGTTTTAACTGGGGGGTCCAAAAAGGAAGAGAGTGATGGGACATGTACAAATGAATGCACCTGTGCAGACAATGTAATTCCTACCCATGCGGCAACAAATCAAGTGATTTTTGAAGCTTTACTTTCTTGTGTTTCCAGCCTGTAGATTTTAATAGCCAGCCAATAGCAGTATCCAGGAATGCCGCTAGTATTGAATGTTAACCATCTAATGTAAATTCAGTATTCATGCTTAAATTTTTTGCATTGACATTTTTTTACAGCAGGGGTCCCTCTTTACATCAAGATCTCCATTAGAGTCCTGCTTAAATCAGGGTATTCGTCAGAGTAATCCTTAGATCAGGGTGCTTATCAGAGTCCTCCTTTCATCTGTTCCCTATTAGTCCTCCTTACATCAGGGTCCCCATCAGTGTTCTCCTTACATCAGGGTCTTCATCAGAGTTCACCAGAGTCACCTACAGAGTCCTCCTTACATCAGGGTTGCCATTATAGTTCTCCTTACATCAGGGTCTTCATCAGAGTTATCCTTACATCAGGGTCTCCATCAGAGTTCTTCTTACATCAGGGTCTTCATCAGAGTTCTCCTTACATCAGGGTCACCTACAGAGTCGTCCTTGCATCAGGGTCTCCATCAGAGTTTTCATTACATCAGGGTCTCCATCAGAGTTCTCCTTACATCATGGTCTCCTTTAGAGTTCTCCTTACATCAGGGTCTCCATCAGAGTTCTCCTTACATCAGGGTCTACATCAGAGTTCTCCTTACATCAGGGTCTCCATCAGAGTTCTCCTTGTATCAGGGTCACTATCATAGTCCTCCTTTTATCAGGGTCGCCATCAGAGTCCTCCTTACATCAGGGTCGCCATCAGAGTCCTCCTTACATCAGGGTCGCCATCAGAGTCCTCCTAACATCAGGGTCGCCATCAGAGTCCTCCTTGCATCAGGGTCGCTATCAGGGTCCTCCTTGCATCAGGGTCGCCATCAGAGTCCTCCTTGCATCAGGGTCTCCATCAGAGTTCTCCTTACTTCAGGGTCTTCATCAGAGTTCTCCTTACATCAAGGTCTCCATTTGAGTCATTCTTATATCAAGATCCCTATAAGAGTCCTCCTTTCCTCATTGTGCCCATCAAAGTCTCCCTTACATCAGGGTCCCCTTCAGAGTTCCCTTTGCATTATAGTCCCTCTTACGTCATGGTCCCTATCAAAGTTTGCCTTACATTAGGGTCCCCTGTTAAATTGGGGGAGGTGGTTGAAGCAGAGACCATAGGCAGCCTCTGCTGACCCTAATTCCCAATCTGGGCACACTAAGGATACACCACTGACCCTAGCTGAGGGCCGAATATAAAGTTGTAGTGGGCTGGATGTGGGCTGTAGTTTGGAGACCCCTGATTTACATCATTGCCAACAAACAGTACTGAAATACTGTTATTGCCCACCAGTTACACTTGGCAAAATAGATATTATAAAGTAACATTCACCTAAGTCTTCTCCTTTCCCCTCCATATGAACTACTGTAGTATACAAAGTTTCAGTGTAACTACTGACTTTTCTGAAGGTAATAATCTGCAAAAGGATTGACACGCCACTCATGTGAGTGCCTCAGACTGTGATTGGTTGCTCAGAAACTAGGCACTTAATTGTTTGATGGACAAGAATGTCTCCCTGTTCCTTTAATGATAATAATGTATTTCCTCACTAATAACAGGTAAAGGGTATATCCAGCAAGTAAGTACCGAAATTTAATTCCAAGCTTCACCATTTTACCCATTTTCTTCTTTATCAAGCCCACACTGCGGTGCAGAAACACGAAACACAATGTGAACCAAAAACGTGCATGTGAAGACATACAAAAACACGCACAAGGTGCGTAAAATGGTCCAATCCTGAAGAGGAAGGACCTCCCTGACCCACTGAAACACAACGCTCTTGACAGGGGCAAGGCAGTCTGGTCCTCTTCTCATGAACAGCAGAAGCCGACCAATCTGAAGAGAGACCTCCCAGCAGGGAGTGGAATGAACCCAAGGGCCACACATCCTCCCCTGGACTTCAGAGCAGGCCATGATACCCATACACTGCTGTGCTTAGTAAGTGAATAAAGAAACCAGTCTCGGCCGAAAGGTCTAACCCATAAGGCAATGTGCAGAAAAAAACAAATGGTTTGTGGCCTAATGTCCATTCTGACAGTGTGGTCAAAATCTCATAGTAATACTGGGAGCACCCTAGGGTCCCCACTCCAGAGGGCTCTGAACACTGCAGGCTCTCTGCCTTCCCGACTACTGAACTGGCTAGCCAATGTAACACTGCTGAGATCAGGAGGCACTGGGCTCCTTGGGTCCCTTCATTATAAATTGGTTCTACTGTCCCCCACCTTACTAATTGGGCACTTATTTCTAAATCCTTCCCACGAGGAAGGTCCCTCAGGGCCTCCATCATAACAGCAGAAATACTATACAGTCAGCCACCCCAGCCAAAAGGCTAGAATGCTGATGGAGAACCCCTACTGAACACTTATCAGAACTAGTTCTACACTTGATGATAACCAAAAGACAGAGATCTCCAAGCTTCATTATTCTGCCCATATCAAGGTCACTCTCCTGCCTGCCTTTACAAAATACATATACTGTATTCCTACCACTCTCAGGCTTTCATTGCAGTTTTTAATGCCATTAGATACACTTAAGTTTTAGTTCCTGTTCCGTTGGCTACACGGGAACCTGCTGTGCTCAATCAAAAGCTGAAACCCTACTTTATATATTATGTACGAGTCAGTCACATTCTGTAGTCGAATAGCCTCTTTCAGTATGCTAAAGTACGATTTTCCTGCCGATATTAGACTTTCAAACGCCTGGACTTATTTTTATACCTGAAGATTTTCATAACGAGAATGTTTAGGGAACAAAACAATACCTCCACTTTGTTATCAGAAAACTACCCAACCGTCAAATATTTTGACAAGCAGCATATTTAACTTCAAGCCATAAAACTTTTCCACCGTAGTCTTTTCATTTATTCAGCTGGTTTAAAAAAAAAATAAAAAAAAATGTCTACATTTTAATTTCATGGTTTTGTAATTTTAATTGTGCTTGGCAGACACCTTACATTAACTGTGTCTTCGGACAACGAGTGGTTGAACCTGGAACAAACAAAAAAGAGGAACGCTCAAGTGCCTGAGTCCCGGAATTAATTTGTGTAGCAAGTAAGGTCAAGACACGCAATCAGTCAATAAGTGGTGGTGTTTACTTAAACTACGGTATATTGTGATTTTTTCATTTTGATGTCTGCAGATTCTTCTTGGTGTTCACTAGCCTGACATTGACTGGTATCGTTTATCATCAATGCTACTGCAAAGCTGAGCTCCAGCCTTTCCTACAGTCTTGCCTACTCTGATTTCACTGCACATTGTGGCTTTAAAGGGGTTGTAAAGAAAAAAATGTAATTTCATAATAAGCATCCTTTACCTGTAGACATTCCTCTTTTCACTTCCTCATTGTTCGTTTTTGCTCAGAAGTTGCTCTATTTCTTCTCTGTTCTGTTCACTTCCTGCTTGTCTGATTGTTACTCACCACCGTGAAGGGAGGCTTTACTGCGGTGGTCAGTGACATGCTCGCCCCGTCCTGGGAACTAGATCTGTGCGGCAGGACGCTCTCTACGTGTTAGAGACTTCAAGGAGGTGTGAATTACTGGGCGTGCCGCAATGCATACTGGGAATTGTAGTTCTTACATGAACGAGCACCGCAAACCAGGAAGTGAATGAGAGAACAGAAACTAGAACGCCGGAGGTGATATAGATGAAGGAATTTAATAGATATTTACTAGTTTTTTTAACAGAATCATTACACTATTCTGTCTGTCTACCTTGCAGACATTAATTTTAGGCAAAAAATTTTTTTCCTTTACGGCTTTAAAGGGGGACATTTGCTTTGCCCATGCAATACAAAGCTACAGGTTCACTAATGGCACAAACAAATGACCACTGTCTTCACCTATAACTGGCCTTTGCAGCAAGGGACACATGAAAGGGCAAGGCATACGAAACAAAACCAAAGAAATTCCAAACTCAACTTACCCACCAGCGTGCAACCAACTGAATTGTCCTGTCTAACAGTATGAAAACACATGCATACGCTACAGAGCCCCGTCAAGGCACCCCATTATTTTCTGTAGTCCTAACTCTATATTTTGAGAGCCTTCGCAGTGGAAGCACATGCATTATAATGGATAGGCAGAGGGCAGGTAAGCCTGGAGGGAAAATAAAATAAAGAACCCGCGCTATGGCAATATAAAAGATAAATATCAATATAAGTGTATAATAGGTGCATAAAGAGCAAGGTGGATACCCCAAGGAATGTGAATAAATTATTTAAACTCAGCGCTTCTCCTATAAAACCACTAACATACTTAAATCTATATTGTCATATATAATATAAGATATATAAAAATATATAAAGTGCTCAGTGCTAATATTGTACAGAAATACAATTAATAAATTCCATCAAAATGCAGTATACTGGACTGGTGATAAGTTGAAAAATTCTCAGGTGGTTTATTGTGCTCCCCTCTTGGGTCCCCACTCACCGGAAAGATGTTGGAATATGCCTGTATCCGTATGGTGTCTCCCATCCACATATAAATACGCCTGTATCAGTATGGTATCTCCCATCCACAGAAGGGGTTGATGTTGCTGGTCATCAAGGAGGTGTATCTCCTAACCTCCACCAAAATAATTATGGACCTATATCAATGTGCATCTGTTGTGACAAAGTTAAGCAATGAGTAAAGAATAGGTATATAGTGTAATACAGTAACATTTATTTAAAAGGTTCATAGATTATTACACTTACATCAAAATCCTTAAAATCTATGCAAAATTGTCGCCTTGGCATAAAAACAGCCTTCACAGATTCTTCTTAGCTTGACGCGTTTCGCCCCTCCCACTGGGCATAATCAGAAGCTTATGGAGTCCGTGATTGGCTGTCTTTTATACTCTGAGTACCTCCTACTATACCCAATGACTCCCACTACTCTCATTGATAGCACAATTAAAATTACTATCACTTCCGGTTTCCACCGGAAGTGGCGCATCCACCGGAACCCGGAGTGACGTCCGGAACCGGAAGTGATGCAGCCTTGATGATCTAATAGCCCGCCCCTCCTTAACGGCACAGGGGCGCACTCGACACCCAGCATATATAGCACAATGGTGGAAAAGTTGTCCAGTGCATCCCCTCACCGATATTTCTCTTTATTGGTGGCCTTCTCTGCAGCAAAGTCCCTCTATTGATCCCCCACTGCTCTATTCAGCCAGCAGAAGCAAAAAAAAAGAAAATCTTTGGCATTTCCAAGCATTAGGGTGCATGTGACTTGCTCCCCTTCCTTCTATGTAAAAGTACTAATGCTTGGTGATTGGCTGCTTCGGTGCTGTAATATGAAAAGAGAGTTCTCAACCCTGTTTAAGCTCCGAGGCATGACTTTGAGTTTTTTAGATTGATATATGGCAGTTCTTTGAGTGTCTAATTTCAGAGCTGAGCTTGAAGTATCAGATAGAATGGCCCTATAGTCTGACACTTTTGCCCTAACAGGGAGAGAATACAAGTAAATAATAAAACAATAAAATAAAAGTAACAGAAAAATATTGTAATGCCGCGTACACACGATCGGTTAAACCAATGAGACCGGTCTGATGGACCGTTTTCATCGATCCAAACCGATCGTGTGTGGGCTCCATCGGTTATTTAACCATCGGTTAAAAAAAAGCCAACTTGTTTTAAATTTAACCGATGGATTCCTAACCGATGGATTCCTAACCGATAGAAAAAAAACGATCGTTAGTAGGCACGACCATCAGTTAAAAATCAACGCATGCTCAGAATCAAGTCGATGTATGCTTGGAAGCATTGAACTTCATTTTTTTCTGCACGTGGTTGTGTTTTACGTCACCGCGTTCTGACACGATCGTTTTTTTTTAACCGATGGAGTGTAGGCGCGACACACCATCAGTCAGCTTCATCGGTTAACCGATGGAAACGGTCCATCAGACCGTTCTCATTGGATGGACTGATCGTGTGTACGTGGCACAACAGAAGTCCAGCAATACACAACAGACCCAGCAGAAAGGCAACCTGACCGGGAGCACTTACAAGTTGTAACAATGATGAGAAAGTAGACGGAAGACATAGAGGTGCCAACGTCATCTTTCTCGAGGAGCGGAATGCGGCCTCCATATGGGGAGGTTTCCAGGAAGAATGGTGTTCCCCTGCAGTTTTCCTACTCCCTAATGCTAAGTACTGTCCCTGACAGATGGGGGACCTGTCCCTACTCTAGCCACTTGCAAAATGTGCACCAAGCCCAGGAGTCAGGGTCTTAAATAGATTCTCACCCAAGATGGGCACCAAAGTCACATGGGGCTCCCGCATCCAATCAGAGAGCTGCCTACTTGTGGCCGAGGGAACCATAGAGGAACTTGGCCCCTCTTGACTTCCTCTCCCATCTGCAGTGCTGCTGCGGTTGAGTGCCGGTGGAGAACTTGGACTGCACCTGCCTACACGTGTACCTACCAGTGGAGGTTCAGAATATCACTGATCCACTTGTGAGTTCTTCTCTTTAGAATTCATCTCTCTAAAATGATCTTTCCATCTATCTCACTGCCCCAGTCGGTGTTTATAAGTAACTAATTTTTATCGCCTCCACCCACTACCATTTCCTTCCCTACTGCGTCCTATTTTTTTCTACTTTGAATTGCTTGGAGTTCTGCTTTAAAATGTTTCTCCTTCTTATCAATAGGTCTGTTCAGTTGTGTAGGCTTGATTTCTGCATGCTGTCCCACACTGTGCTATATATAATTACAGAATGCTGAAGTATGATTGTTCATACACATAAGGGGTCCCTTAGTATTTGTTGTTTTGTGCTAATGGAGACATCATGAAAAAAAATTCCTTGTTTTCAATTTTTGACTTAATGTATCCTTGGAAACAACAACCAGCGCAACACAATAGAGCACGTTCTTAGTGCATTAAAAAGCCCCCCAAAAAAAGTTGTAAAGGATTTAGCAACACCAGTCTCTAGGATAAGGTGACCGGATTTTTAAAATGAAATCCGGGGACATATTTTTTCTTTACTAGCAATGGCAACAATCAGCGACTCTCTGCCCGTCGCCGCCCGCCTCACAGCCTCTCAAGTCTTACTCTTTAGGCCCCCGGCTACTACTGGATGGGAAGCGGAGGAAGATCATTCCGCCAGGGAAGGCAAGGAGATAAAACAGGCAGCTGGCCAGGATTTGAGCCAAGGCAGAAGAACATGCCAGCGAAGCTGAATGGGCATGCACCCGAAACTGAAGAAATATTCCCTCCACTCTGACCGGCACATGATCATCAGAAAGGGGCACAGATAATGGGAAAAATACAACCCCCTATGCTAGTAGGCACGGCGGAGCGGGGGGTGTAATTCAATTTTTTTTATTTTAATTCTGCACTGATTGTCTTTGAAATTGCCCCTGCCCCCTATTAAATCCAATCTGGGGACAAAACCAGGGACAGACTTGGTCCTGGGACAGTGTCCTTAATCAGGGGACTGTCCCCTGAAACAGGGGATGTCTGGTCACCCTACTCTAGGATCCCTTAAGGGATCTGTACTCACAAGGCTCTGTTCGTAGGTCACCTTCCTCTGTGTTACCAGACAGGATCTATGGACATCTCCCCTTAGTCAGCTCTCAGGAGAACCCTGGGTTTCAGCATTCAGTGTTCAGGCCCTCAGGTCTCCCACCCGAGGTCGCATGGCAGCCCGTGCTGAGCAAGGGGCGGCAGGCCCCTTCCCCAACTGGACCTCTCTGGAGGAAGATCCAGATCCCATGTGCTCATCAAATATAAATATCAGCACCCAGCATGCTTAAGGGCACCACTCCCTGTAATTGGCTGAGAGGGCATTTATATTCATGCTGCTGCACTATAGGGGTCACTCCTGCACTTCTCAAGTTTGCCCGGATACAGAGGAGCCAATCAGCACTGTGAGTTGCACAGGATCCATCCACTAAACAATTACAGCTTTCTGTTAGACAGACAAGATAATATTTTACTTATCAATCTCCTGTTAAGCAGGAGACCACATTATGAACTACCTACACTCTAGCAAATATCTAGGAGGGTGCTACACCTATTAGAATTAATGTATACTGTACATATGCGATGTTTGTACATACTTTCCCCCTATCTAGGGTTGCCACCTCATCCCTTTAAAACAGAACACATATAAATTACACATGTTCTGAGGCTCAAGCTAATGCAGATTAGGCACCGAGTGAGTTTAATTACCACCATAATCAGCCACAGAACCTGTGTAATTCATATGTGTTCTGTTTTAAAGGGATGAGGTGGCAACCCTACCGCCATCCAATTCGCATGTCAGGAGATTGTGACCGGATCTCTATGGAACCGGTTCACACATCTCCAGAGTGGCTCCAGTGCAAATTGCACAGGAGTCTTGTGTGTCTTCTGGTCCGTTTCAGGTCCAAATTCAGGTAAAAATTCCGACTGGGACGGTGATCAGGGATGCACCAGACCCCTGCTGTGAGCTGCTCCATGCGGCAGTGTAAACCCAGCCTTAAAGTGGTTGTAAACCCTCCTAAAGCACTTTCACCTACAGGTAAGCCTAGATTAAGGCTTACCTGTAAGTGTTTGCAATATCTCCTAAACCTACATGGTTTAGGAGATAAATGCAGAAAGGAATGCACAGTTGTTTACGGGCGCATGCGCGGCGTAGACAGCGGCGCAGGCGCACTGACTGTGCAGGTGTTGTGAATTGTAGATGCCGTGATATTGCCGTAGTTCTGCGCATGCGCAGGAATCTGCCGATTCCGCGCACATGCGCAGGAGTGACGTCATCGTCGCTCCGGACAATCACAGCGCCGGAGCGGCGATAGCAGAAAGAAAGCTCTGAGGGGACATGGCAGCGGCGGTGGACGGGACCGAGGAGGACTTCAGGGGCTTTAATCTCAGGTAATTGACACATAATGAGCTAGTATGCTGTGCATACTAGCTCATTATGCATTTTTCTTGCAGGGGTTTATTTAAAAAAAAAAATTGTGAGGGTTTACTTCCTCTTTAAGGTAAGTCAAAAAGCATTTCATCATCACCTCCCCATGGAATCACACTTGCTTCCTTCTGGACTTAAAGTGTTTGTAAACCCGATCGAAAAAAAAAAAACCCCTGCAAAACAAAGGCATAATGAGGCAGTATGCATAGCATACTGCCTCATTATAAATTACTTACCTGAGATCGAAGCCCCCGCAGCGGTCCTCAGACCCCCCCCCTCCGGCGGCCACATCTCTCCCGGGGGGTTACTTCCTGGTATCGTGGCTCCGACGATGTGATTTGACCGGAGCCCCGATGTTGTCACTTCTCTTGTGGCATGTCTGTATGTGCCATTGTTTCAATTTGCCCCAGTGCGCATATGCCGATGACATCGGCACATGCAGGGGACGGAGATTTCTCCTAAACTGTGCAGGTTAGGAGATATCATGGGTAGCTACAGGTAAGCCTTAAAGCGGATGTCCCCCCGAAACAAAATATTAAAAGCCAGCAGCTACAAATACTGCAGCTGCTGACTTTAAATATTAGGACACTTTCCTGTCCTGGAGTCCAGCGGCGTCTGCAGCAGAGGATGAGCGATCGCTCGTCACTCTGCTGCCCCCCCCCCCGCCATCCACGGTGAGGGAACAAGGAAGTGAAGCGCTCCGGCTTCACTGCCTGGTTCCCTACAACGCATGCGCGAGTCGCGCTGCGCCCGCCGATTGGCTCCCGCTGTGTGCTGGGAGCCGAGAGTTCCCAGCACACAACGGGGGACAGACAGGATGTGAAAAAAAACCCCGTCTTTTACCCAACTGTGTGGCTGAAAGTGGGTGCAAATACCTGTCTTTAGACAGGTATCTGCACCCCCCTCCCCCTGAAAGGTGTCAAATGTAACACCGGAGGGGAGGGTTCCGATCAGCGGAAGTTCACTTTAGGGTGGAGCTCCGCTTTAATATAGGCTTACCTGTAGCATAAAGTGGCTGTAAAGGGTTTACAACCACTTTAAACTCAGTTTCTCGGAATACATTTATTATGAAAGACAAGGTTAAAACCGCAAGGAACACTCCATGACATAAGTGCCTCTAGCACAATCGGATAATCGCATGTGTATTCAGTAAGCTAGTAATAGAGTGTCTCACGAAGTAGTGGGCATGTACCATTGTTTCTGCAAGCTCTGAGTTTGCCTCTGATGAAGTCCTGGTGACAAAACCAATCAGACTGGGCTTGGGGTCACATTGGTACAAGCCTGATACTGAGTAACATACTCTATAACTAGAGAAGCTTTGTATACATATGCGATTATCTGATAGTGCTGGAAGCACTTATGTCATGGAGTGTTTGCTGCTGTTTTAACTTTGTTTCTTACAATAACCCTATTACATTAAGAGAAGGCTCCTTTCTCTTCCCTGAGCATTGCACACTTATATGCTGGCAAAAGAACATGTCAGTGGGATATACATTTATACAAAGTACAAGACTATAGAGGGTTTTATTCCATGGTGAGGAGATCATTACGTAAACCCAAACTTTTTTTTAAACTAACTTTATAATAAGGTTATCTTTACCTGCTAAGTGCAATGGTTTTGCATCCTCCTCTTCTCGGGTCCCCTGTCAGCGCTCCTCCTCTTCTCTGTATGCTTCCATTGGAAGCAATTTCCCATTGTGGCACGCCTGGGTGCTTGGCCCCACCCCTGCACCCGACCCTCTGTCCATTGAGAAGAAAGAGAGCCAAGGGAGTCTCTGCTCTTGAGCACAGTGCTGGATCTAGATCGAGCACAGGTAAATATAAGGGCCCTTTCACTACTGATCCACCCCGTGAACCTCCGCTTGCTCAGTGGGGATAGCTCCGTTGATCCCTGCTGAGCCGGCGGATGACAGGGCAGTCTTTGCACACTGTGCAGGGCCCGCCCTGTCAGATCTCCACTCTCCCCTATGGGGGGATCTGATGAATACGGCCCGTCTGTTCGTGTTCACCCAATCCAATCCGCAGATGGAAGGAAAAAATGTGTTTTTTTCCCCTCTAGCGTATTATAGCGTCGCGCTTCAGGCGACAAAGCGCTTAGGTGTGAATGGAGCCTAGCAATGAGTTTCAGTCTAATAGGTGGTGATGAGCATGTGCCTAAATTACTGAGTAATAGACATTATTAGATTTATAGATTATTCAAGACTGTACATAAAGATATGAACTATTATGTTAAATTGCTTGATTTACACATTTCCTTTTCTCACGTTTTTACGTGTGCTGTCTATTGTTATCGTTTTATGTTTTTTGGATATCTTTTGTGTACACATATTTAGGATATTTATGTACACTAAATAGTTACATAGTAGGATGGGGTTACTATAAATAATAGTACATTGAACTCACTTTTATAGCATGTCTATAGTCTCTGGATGTCTCCTTTAGCATGTCTTTAGTCTCCCTCTCACTTGTGGCATGTCCATAGCCATCATCCATCTCCTATAGCATGTCTTCAGTCTCTCTCTATTGTGGCATGTCCTTAGCCATTGACCATCTCCTGTACTATATCTGCAGTCTCTACCTCTTGTGGCATATGTCTGTAGCCACTGGCCATCTTCTGTGGTATGGTTATAGTCTTTTGTAGTATGTCTGCAGTTTCCATCTGTTGTGGCATGTCCATAGCTATCGGCCATCTCCTGTTTATGTCTTCAGTCTCCATTTCTTTTGGCATGTCCTTGGCCATTTCCTGTATGATTTTTGCAGTCTATGGGGCCAGATTCAGGTAGAGTTATGCCGGCGTATCAGTGATAGGCCGGCATAACTCTGAGGCCGCGTACACACAATCGAATATATCTGCTGAAACTGGTCCGCGGACAGATTCGATCGTCTGTACGGGCTAGCAGACAGTTTCCAGCAGACAAAAGTTTTAAAGCATGCTTTAAACCTTGTCTGCTGGAAAGCTGTCTGTCCGACATGTCCGCTGGTTTGTACGCCTAACCAGCGGACAAAAATCCCCTGCATGCGTCGATTGGATTCGACGCATGCGTGGAAGTATTTTACTTCCTGGTTCGGTGACGTGGCGGCGTCACCGCCACGTCACCGTGCTGTCTGTCTGCTGGGATTTTAATAGCTCAGCAGACATGTCCGATGAAAACGGTCTGTCAGACCGTTTTCTTTGGATAAATCTCCTAGTGTGTACGCGGCCTGACTTTGCACCGGCGTATCTGTTTTCTGTATTCAGAAAACAAGATACGCCGGTTTGCAGGAAAGATCCGACAGGCATAATTGTATTACGCCGTCAGATCTTAAATGCAATTTTAAAATGGCCGCCAGGGGCGTTCCAGCTGATTTACGCCGGGAATATGTAAATCAGCGAGATACGCCAATTCCTGAACGTACGCCCGCCCGACGCAGTGACTTTACGCCGTTTCCGTAAGGGGTTTCCCGGCGTAAAGATAAAGCACCAAAAAGATGGCGCATCCTATGTTAAGTATGGACGTTGTGACCGCGCCGAATTTGAAATTTTTTACGTTGTTTGCGTAACTCGTCCGTGAATGGGGATTTACGTAGATTACATTCACGACGAAAACACCGTCATAATTCGGAGCGTGCGCACTGGGATTTTTCAATGGTCAACGCATGCGCAGTATGTTCAGCGTGGGGACGCGCCTAATTTAAATAGCAGAGGCCCCCTACATGCCAAATTTGAATTAGGCCGCCCAATTTACGCTACGGCGCCGCAACTTTACACGCAAGTGCTCTGTGAATACAGCACTTGCGCGTAAAGTTGCGGCGGCGTAACGTAAATAAGAAAAGTTACGTCGCCGCAAAAAAAAAAAACATCTACCTGAATCTGGCCCTATATCTCTTGTGGTATGTCCTTAGCTATTGACCATCATCTGTTGTATATCTACAGACTCTATTTCTTGCGATCTGTCTGCAGCCTTTGACCATCTTCTATAGTATGTGTGCAGTCTCCGACAGCCTTGTCAATGGCGAAGGACATACTACAAGAGATATAGACTGCAAACATCATACAGGAGACGGTCAGTGTTTTGCAGTCTTTATCTATTGCGGTATGTCCTTCGCCATTGACCATCACCTATAGTATGTCTGCAGTCCCCATTTCTTGTGGCATATTTTTAGTCATTGACCATCTCCTGTATGATGTCTACAGTCTATAGCTCTTGTGGTATGTCCATCGCCTGTAGTATGTGTCTGCATTCTTAATTTCTTAATTTCTTGCTGCCTGTCTGTAGCCTTCAACCATCTCCTGTAGTATGTCTACAGTATCTCTAACAGCCTTTTCTAACATATACAAAAAAATATGTGTGGCACTTGAGTAATGCCAATGGCTGCACTTGGGCCCGCCATATGAAGAACGTTGACCATTGCTGGTGGAGTGAAAAGCAAAGCTATGCAATGCTACTGCATGATATATCAGTTTTCTTCTCTCTCAAATATGTTTTTTACACATCTCTATCGATTGCCTGTTTATTTTCTTACCATTTAATGGATTTCATCTTCTAAAAAATGCATTTTCTAAAGTGCCGGTTATATTCCCAGAGAGTGTATTATGTTTATCAGAGTGGTTTTATGGATCACAGTGGCTCTCTGGGACTTTACTTTCCTAGATTGGCTGGACTCATGGGAATGGAAGAACACTGCACTTCAGATTGTACATATACTGTACTGTATATATACTTTTTATTGTGCTGGGGTGGCATAGACAATAAAACAAGCCTGTATATTTGAATTTACCTTAAAAGAATATCTAGAACTGTATAGTTGGTCACTGGGGCATTGAGAATAGAGCTCAATGACGCTATTCATCATCCTTATATGGAGAAAATGCTAAACCCTTTCGCTGTCGGCCTTTTTTTTTTCTATAGTTTACCAATGCGCTAAAATGTGCATTTTTGGTTTGAAAGTTAATAACCCACCTTATACAATATATATATTTTGCAAAACCGAGAACTTGTTGAATAAAAAGATTATAGTTTATATTTTTGCACATTTGCACTAATAATATCAAACATTTCAGTAAATACCAGCAATACTTTTAATATAATTTTAGTGCACACCGATAATTTAATCTCCTTTTTGTATTTATTTTTTAATATTTAAAAAACAGGAGTGTATCAGGTAAATAGCTATAAGGCCTCAAAATTCCATGCACCCACAAAACAGCAATACCCCAAATTGTACTTATTGGACATTTATAAAGCTAATTTATTTAACATTAAACATAAATGATGGCCCTGCAATGATCCTTCTTACTCAGGCACGAGCAGAAATATCTAATGTGTGTTACGCTATCCATGGAAAAGTGTACATGTGCATCCTAGGTACTCTTACCCTTGAGTGGGAGGTGGGGGTCCTTGCAATATGTCTGCTACTCAAAGCATTAAAGATATAGAGTCAAAATAACAGTCAGGAAAGCTAATTAAAAATTAGGTCAGCAGAAGCAGTTCCTACATCACTGTTGTGACAGGTCTACTTTAAAATTTGCCCTGCCCATAATTAAACTTGTGGTTCCCCATTATGGCAAAGTAACACGTTTGGTTTAAATGCCCCTATGAAAAGCAGGATTGAGTACTTCAGGGCATGGAGAAGAATGTAAATTACTGTATGTGACAGTACTGGGCCAGGCAGCTTTGTCTCATGCATGGGCATCAAGAGGGGGGGGGGGCGCACACAGACACTCAGGGCCGATCCTGGGCAGGTGCCCAGGGTGCACTGCACCCAGGTACTGCAAGCTGCTGCAAAGGGGGGGGGGGGGCACCGAAACTGTGGCATAAATATAAAGATAAAAGGGGGGTGATTGGGTAAGGGGAAGGGTGGGCCAGGGGAATAGAGGGGGATAAGAAAATACAAGGGAATTGCACTCACATGGGCCACATCCGTATATATGATCAAAAAAACAAAAAACAATAACTGTGGAGAGGTATTGATGGTCGGACTTTGAGACCAAGGAAGTAGGTAAAAAATATAATTTTAATATTACCAATTAAACATAACAGTATAAATGCATAGTAACAATTAAATAGCAAAAACAATAATTCATATACATGGGAAAAACCGTTGTGTACAAAATCCCTAAAGTTGCCAACGCACGTTTCGCCGTGGGGCTTCTTCAGGGCAGTTGTTAAGGATTTTGTAAGACGATGTATAGCCAGAAAAACAAAATAGTTATATTGCCGATGATCCTATACCAAATGAGTTCAAGGGCACACACCACAATCACGTAGTCAAAGGTAAGGTAGGTACTTTCTTCAAAAGAGTCCTTAGATCTTGTTACAGATCTTTAGTTGACAACAAAGTCAAGGTAGAGATCGCTTTACGATTTATGTGAAACGTGACACTATTGGCAACCTCCATTCAATAATGAAGGGTCCTGAAGCCAACTGGGACATATAACCAATGTAGATTAAACTTGAATTCCTTCAGGTGTATTAAACCACCGCTAGATACGTCTATTTTTGAGGCTTAAAGATTTAAGCCAGGTTTTCAAGTGGTTGTTTGAACGTGAGGTCCGTGTCCCAGGGTGTTCATCCGAGTGACACACCGAAACTGTGGCAGTCACTTACTGTTACATTCAGCAGCAGCGTCGCTGTCCTGACTCTTATTGCACTGTCCGCTGAATTCTTTGCTGCCCACTGCACTGGTTTCTAGACTCGCCTGGTGTCTAGCAACCAGTGACGTCATGTCATGAGGCCGAGGCGAGGCCCTAGCATTCAGAGCGGAGGAGAAACTTATTTTTTATTGGCTCCACGCACCTCCTCCATCTGGTCAAGGTAGCACGGTATATAGATATGAGGGAGATATCATTGCTAACCTTCTAAAAAATACTTTTTACCAGGCTGTAATGCTAACATTTGGGTCAGAAGCCAGAGCTTGCAGAGCCATGGTGCTGCCATTTTCAGAAAGAAAAGTCAGTAGTAAAAACCTCTTTAAACATAAAAACAGATTAAAAATTGCTTGTCAGACAATGGCAGCTTGATCCTTCTACTAAGCTTTTGTATCAGGTTTCTCAGACCTTTGCATGCCTGCGCTTTATGTAATAATTATTATTATTATTATTATACAGGATTTATATAGCGCCAACAGTTTGCCCAGCGCTTTACATCAGGCAAGACAGTATAGTCACAATACAAATCAATACAGGAGGGATCAGAGGGCCCTGCTCTTTGGAGTTACAATTTAGAAGAGGGGTCAAGTGGAACAAAGGCTAGTTAGCTGTGGGGGATGATCAGATGGACTCAAATGAAAATGCAGTTGTTAAGTATGGGTAGGGTAGTCTTCTCTGAAGAGGAGGGTTTTCAGGGATCCTCTAAAAGCTAATAGAGAAGGAGATAGATGGACAGATTGGGGGAGGGAGTTCCATAGGCTTGGAGAGGCTCTGGGAGCAGGTGATGAGAGAGCCATAGAGTAGGAGGTCTTGAGAAGAACGACTAATAATATCTAAGCCCCTCCCATTCATGGCATTGTCAAAAAGGGGCAGAGCATGGGTGACCTTAAAATGACCCCCCCCCCAAAAAAAAAAAGTTCTGCAGACGCCTATGGTCTCATTGGTAGTCCACAGCCCTGTGTAGACCCATAACTCCAGCAACTAAAACCTTAACAGGGCTTTTGTTAGCTCCCAGCGTTTTTATAGAGGGGTCTGTATCATTTAGGGTCTCCAGGGCCTGTTTTTTACATTTGGATCACTTGCTGTTAATTCATCTTTGCCAAACATTAATCTGTTGGTCAATGGCAAGGGCAGCAAACTGTCTTTGCATAATGGATACTGGACACAGTTGAGTTTAAAGCAATCAAATTTCATAGCCCAGACAAGAACTCTCTTATTACTTGGAAATATGGGCACCACCCATCCTCTCTCTGTCCAATAGGGCTTTTTTTCTACAAACCATAGAGTTGCCCTATTGGACAGTTGGTTAGGCATGTAAAAGCTCCTAGGATGGAGTGGAATTGTTGCTACTAGGCATGTGCATTTCGTTTCGTTCCGAATCGAAATTCGGACGAATTTTCCATTATTCGGACATTCGGATGCATACGAATTTCCGAATTGCTATAATAGCGAAAAATTTCGACCGTTTTCGGAATTCGTTCATTTTCGACCGAATTTCAAAAAAAAATGGTCGAAATCGAATTTTTTTTTCGAATTCCGAATCGAATACCCGCGGACTAAATTCGATCGGAATTCGAAAAAAAAAAAAAAAAATATTTTCGAATTTAATTCGAAAAAAATTCTATTCGAAAAGAGACTATTTGTTTTCTAATCTGGTTGAAATATTTTCGATTTCGACCGTTTTTTTCGAAATTCGGTCGAAAACGAACGAATTTCGAAAACGAATTCAACACATGTAACGAACCTAACTTAACTAAATTTATTAAATGACGAATTGAAACGAAACGAAACGAAACAAATTTTTAACTTTTGCACATGCCTAGTTGCTACAGGGGAAGAAGAGAGATATTAAAAAAAAAAACAACCATGGAGTGTGGCCCCCCTATATAAGGCACTGGTCCACAAGGGACATTGTAGAAAATTGGGCATGCAGAGATCTAAAATCTCCCAAATCAATCCACAATAATGCAAAACATGCAAGAAAAAACGTGCAAAGAAAATGTAAGTCATTTCCCCTTACTGAGAGTTTGTTGGCTAAATCACTTTGGACAGCTCATTACTGCAGAGTTAGGAAATCTTATGTTCCCGGGCTTTGAACTTTGCTGGAGGAGACGACCCTTAAGTGGCGCCCAGGCTACAATGTAACTGCTAACTGGCTATTTATGGCTGTAAATACGCTCACCCAGTGGACACAATCAGTGCAAGGTCATGGTTTCTGCTGGGAAGTGGGATATATCTATTTTTAGTAGCACTATTACTTGAAATTGGCTTTTAGGAGACCAGCCAGAAGAACTGACTGTGCCTTCAAGATGTTTCTCTGTATATACTGAAGTCAGCGACCTGGCAGGTAGCATCGTTCAGCAAAGAGTGGTGTGGTTTTCCCCCGAAGGCACTGAAGAGCAAATGTAGGCAGTATAACAAACGTCTTTAATTCACTTGTGTATTCCTTCGAAAGCCATGAAATCATTTTTCATCTCCGCTATTGAAATTAGCTGAGATGTCTCTTTTTAGCCACATACCAGATACAAATTGCTATTGGACTAGCCGCAATTAAATCCTACTAAGAGAGCGAAAGGGGTGGGTATTGGGGTACAGGACAGAGAAGGTGCAAACTGGAAATCACTAGTTGCTTGACAGCTTTGTTGAGAGCAAGGCAAGTAGTTTGGCATCTGGTAAGGTGCAGGATCAGGTCAGGGTTGTCACCCAAGTAGTTCTACAGCCCTATAGCACAGCAATTTAATAATGGGCCACAGCAGAAAGCACATTATGGACTTCATGGCAGCTATAGATTCTTAAATAAGAATCTGTATTATTTCTGTGCTGTTTGGATGGAGCTGTCAGTTTTCCATTAAGTCTTAAAGGGGTTGTAAAGTAAAAAATGTTTTCACCCTAATGCAATCTATGCATTAAGGTGAAAGAACATCTGATGCTGCCACCCCCCCCCCCCCCGAGCCCCCGTTATACTTACCTGACCCCACGAAAGTCCTGCGCGCGGTACTGAGATCCTCTTCGCCGCTCAGCCTGGCCGCTGATTAGCTAGAGCGGATGGATTGAGAGCAGCGCAGCTATTGGCTGGCACTGCTGTCAATCACACTCAGTGACGCGGCGCACCAAAGGGCGGGGCCGAGTGATACAGTGAGCGTCTATGGCCGCTCGCTGTATCACGGGAGCGCGCCCGCAATTACTCACCACCATGCAAGCTCTCTCGTATGACTGTGGTCAGTACTTGCGGGGAGGACCAGAGACAGCCGCCAAGGGACCCCAGAAGACGTGGATCAGGGCCACAATAGGTGCAAAACAAACTGCACAGTGGAAGTAAGTATAACATGTTTGTCATTTTAAAGGAAAAACGTTTTTCTTTTACTAACCCTTTAAAGAGGACCAGAATTTTGGAAGCAGTGCCCAAAAAAGCAAGTCAAGGCCAAATGACTAGTCAGCAGTATTGCATGTGGTCTCTCTGCAGCTCAATTGCCGTACTTTGTTCTGCAGTGAAGGTTTTGAGGCAGCCATCTAGCTAGAGGTAGGGATTTTCTTTCTCTCTTTAACAACAATGGGAACAGTGAGCAGCGCAATAATGACATCACCAAATTCTACATTGTCAGCCTATGTCCTAAGATATTAATCTTATATTAAAATACTGATTCTTAAGTGCCACAACAAATAGCAACCAAATTATAGTTTAGTGGGGTGTAGTGTTCTAAATATAAGGTATAAAAGAAGTGTAATATGGTCCTGTCCAGTGATGGGTCATGTTGGGGGGGGTGTAGTGTTCTATGTATAGAGTGTAATAGAATTGTATTATGGTCCTGTCCAGTGGACGGTCATGTTGGAGGTGTAGTGTCCTATGTTTAGAGTGTAATATATTTGTATTTTAGTCATGTCCAGTTGTTGGCCATGTTGGGGGTGTAGTGTTCTATGTATAGAGCATAAAAGAATTGTATTATGACCATGTCCAGTGGTTGGTCATGTTGGGGGTGTGGTGTTCTATGTATAGAGTGTAATAGAAGTGTATTATGATCATGTCCAGATGTCCAGTGGTCGGTCATGTTGGGGGTGTAGCATTGCTGAGACGCGGTTATCCAGTTCCCAGGGCAAAGATGCCAAACCAGGTCCCCCCCCTCTTAGTGTTAGTGTCAGTGCACCCCCATCCCTGTAATATACCATTACGCCCAGGGCAGCCCCCACTCTTGCCCACCCCTTGTTCTGGTCCTGGGATGTGGTGTTTTATCTATGGAGCAACCTTTCTTAACCAAGGTTCTGTGGAACCCTAGGGTTGTAGATATGTAAAGTGCTGTGTAAATTGTCGGCGCTATAGAAGTACCTGTAATAATTAAGGTAATAATCACCACAAATGTAAGGTGCACCCTTCCAAGTGACCATACCACTAACATACCATAAGCTGTAGATAGAGTAATTACTAGCAGGGGTTCCCCCGAGACCAGCAAGTTATTTCAAGGGTTGTGAAAGGCTGGTATAGAGTGTAATAGAATTATATTACGATTATATTCAGGGGTTGGACATGTTAGCAGGGCAATGTTTTATGTATGAAGGATGGTAGATTTGTATTAGGATTTAGTGGTCAGGTCATGTTGGAGGGAGTATAATAGATCTAATGCAGTAATAGATTCTATTATAATAGTGTCTTGTGGTCAGGTTGTATTGAGGCTTTACTGTTCTGTTTATAAAATGTTATACAATTGTTGTGTGACCACATTTGTGGTCTAATGTAAGCACTTTCCACCTGAGAAGGAAATGTATTATTTGTTATAAGTTATCTACCTGGCTCTTGCACTTTACCAATCTTTCCTGTCATGTGACCCGATAGTGATCATTTGTTTTTTAAAGTTGTGTCTTGACTATATTACAGTAAAGATAATCGCCCATCACGTATAACACAATATAGAAGAAGCTTAAAAAACGCAGTAACTTAGTGATAACATTTACGATGCTGTTTTTCCCGAGACAGTCTATATTTTACCTTGTAATGGAAATGGCACGGGTTCAGGTCCTCCGCAGTGACAATAGATTGTATAATGTACGGCTCTTGGCATCTGCCACTATTTGCAGTATAAGGTTTTTTTTTGTTTTCTCTCACTCTGCTTGAGTAACTTTATGTCTTGTAGCAGCTTTAAAAGAAATGATTTTATGAAAATAGTTGGATCAGCCTCAGGCGCCATCTGTGCCGTCCTCGCTGTGGCACAATTTAACCTTTTCCATTCCAGCAGGTAAGGTTGTAACTACAGCAGTGAGAGGTGCTTGTTAAGTTGCAAAGTTCTTCTGAAAACTCTGAAAATTGCACCCTCATGCCGCGTACACACGATCACTTTTCGGCATGAAAAAAATTGTAATTTTTCAGCATGTCCAAAAAACGATATTTTTCCAACTTCATCATTAAAAACGTTGCCCACACACCATCGTTTTTGAAAAATGATGAACAAAGCGCGGTGATGTACAACATGTACGACGGCACTCTAAAGGGGAAGTTCTATTCGCCTTTTAGCTGCTTTTAGCTGATTCCTTGTTAGTAAAAGACGATTCACGCTTTTTTGTCTGTTACAGCGTGATGAATGTGCTTACTCCATTATAAATGGTAGTTTTACCAGAACGAGCGCTCCCATCTCATAACTTGCTTCTGAGCATGCGCGGGTTTAAAACGTCGTTTTAGCCCACACACGATCATTTTTTACAACACCAAAAACGACATAAAAAATTGAAGCATGTTCGAATTTTTTTTTGTCGTTTTTCAGAAGCCAAAAAACGATGTGAAGCCCACACATGATCATTTTAAATGACGTTTTTTAAAAATGTAATTTTATTTCATCACAAAAAAACGACCGTGTGTAAGCGGCATCACTTTATTCTAATTTTACTGAGACAAAGTCACTAATAATCTTTTTAAGATAACATTTCCGTAAAGGCAACAGGCTGTCACGTACCATACTGCGGAGCGGGGGTAGCCTCTTGAGCGGTCCCGACACCCCCTGTAGGTGGAGACAGGGAGTGCAGGGGCACGAGAGGGTGCAGGTGCCTGTAGTCCAGGTAGGGTCTCTAGAAGCACAGGAGACTTCTTGAACACAGAAGCTGCAGCAGTAATGTCAGATCCATTCAGGGGAGATCAGGCAGAGGAAACAGGTGCAGACAGGAGTCGGCAGCAGGCTGGCGGAGAAGGTACCAAATCAGAAAACAAGATCCTGTTCAAAGTCCAGCCGGGGTCAGTATAGCAGGCAGAGGCAGATAAGCAGGTAGGGAGGATCCGAGAAGGGTAGTCAAACAAGCCAGGTGTTTTCAGGAACAGGTCAATCCGGTAGTCAGCAAACAGGATCTCAGGTACTAGCTCAAAGACAATCCAGCAATGACACTCAGTCAGGTTCACACTTAAATAAGGCGCTGTGCGCCGGGATTGGCGGGGGCACGCACAAGCGTGTGTGGGCATGCGCATGCCCGCTCTGAGTCCTATGTGTCCCAGTCTATGCGTGAGCGCCTGTGCATTAGCGCTATCAGGCCGGGAATTCCTTACAGACACCTGGAACTGGGGATTTGTTGCACTGGTTCTCTAAAAAAAGGCTGTAAACCTAGTCCTTGCTTTAGTGTTTAGTGAGTCAGTAATCTGGACAAGCATGTCTGCCACTGCACTAATGTCCAATTTCTCACTTTTCAACACTGCACCGTCCCAATGCACACTTCTTCCCCCTCTTCCACTGCATGAACATTCACTTCTTTACTTGACACTACTATACAGTACTTCTGCCCTTACCACCGCTGCACCAATGTGTACCTCTTCACACTCCCCTTCACAGACCTGATGCAGACTCTGTTACGCTCAACCACTTCAGAGAACATGATGCACACTGCCTTACTCTTCACCACTGCACAGACCCGATGCACGCTTTCTCGCTCTTCACCACTGCACAGACCCGATGCACACTTTCTTGCTCTTCACCACTGCACAGACCTGATTCACACTTCATTACTCTCCTCCACTGCATAGACCCAATGCAAACTTCCTTACTCTCCACCATTGCACATTTCCTCGCTCTCCACCACTGCACAGACCCGATGCACACTTCGTTACTCTCCTTCACTGCACAAACCCATTGCACACTTCCTTGCTCTCCACCACTGCACAAACCCATTGTAAACTTTCTTATTCTCCACCACTGCACAGATCTGATGCAAACTTCCTTACTCTCCTCCACTGCACAGACCCACATCATGAGGGATCAATCCACTGGATGTAAGCATCGCGTGTCATACCCCAGATGACGTCATGTATGACGAAACTAGTGGGATGAAGTTTATGCTCAATCATACCATGCTAGTATGACTGTGATCTGCAGATTATTTTACCCAGGAATTTTTTTATCCATGTTTTTTTAGACTTGAACCATCACGGTTTTACACTATGTGGCGACTTTTTTCCCTTCTTTATACCGTATCCGTGAGAGAGAGGGAGTAACCAGTGCGGTTGGTATTAACATCACCGTGCTTATATCCAGTGGCTAGATCCCTTGTGACATGTAATTCCATTCACTTAATACATTTCGCATTTCACTCACATTGCACAGCAAAAAAAAAAAATTCTATGTATTTACACAAATGTTCTGTTGTGTGATTGCCAGTTGCTTTTTTTTTATTATTTATCATTTTCACCTGCCCAATTACTATATTTTTTTTATTTTATATAGAAGCACAGGAGTCATTCTTGCCTAGGTATGAATGGAGGCAGGGGGCAAGGTGGAGTGCAAAATAAGTAAAATAATAATTTAAATAAATTCTCGGCTTTTCATGTTTGCGCATGGGGGAGAGTTGCAATGGTACAAACCTCTTTTTTGGATTGTAAGTCTGCTTTAACTTTTAGAGAAAGTTCATCATCCACCCTTCTGGCCGTGCTGTTTGTCAGTGGTGTGCAAATCACAAAAGGGTCCAGACAGAATTACAATCATTTGTAGTCAGGATTTCCCAGAATCCCCTGAAATCTGCTCACTTTCCCTTGCTATCATGGTATACAGACCCTGAGGGTAAATTACAAGTAGTCAGCTGTATGAAATATCATAGCCCTGACCATATGCTAGATTTCAACAGAGTTGAAGACACCGACATATTACACATTTCTAGTAAACTAAGTCTTCCAAAGGTAACAGTTATGTAAACTTTAGAAGAGAGGCGTCAGTGGAGTTTTTCTGCTCTGGAAAATTAAGCTCTTAGGAGATACTGGCTCAGAATACTAACTGTAAGATTGTGCCAGATGTGCAGTATATCTTTCAACACTGGCATTAAGAATTTGCTGGCTAAACAATATACTCATAATTTCTTTCAGAGAGAGTTGAAAGCTTTTGTTAAGGATTTTAAACTATAAAAAATAATATGTAGAAAGTTTATAATACATTTTGGCTTTGTGGTCAAGGACCTAGTGGTTCAGAAACGTATTTGAGACGTAGTCTAGGGTAATGGGCATGAAGATCTTTCTCTATATATCCTTTCTCTTTCCTCCCCAGTCATCTCCTTCTCTGGCTCTCCCAAAATGACATAGATGTTTTTCCTTTGTTTTCCATACCCCCTGCTGTGATCAGCTTGTTCTCCCTCTCCTGCACAAGATGCTAGTTCAGCCACCATGTTGCACTCTTTCTCTTCCCTAATGGTCCACGACCAGCTCCTGCCCCACCTTTTCACCCAGTGGTCCATGACCAGCTCCTACCCCACCTTTTCACCCAGTGGTCCATGACCAGCTCCTGTCCTACCTTTTTTACCAGTGGTCAATGACCAACTCCCACGATGGTTTCTTCTGTGCTTCATCCCCCAGTGGTCCATGGCCAGCTTCTGCCCCACCTTTTCACCCAGTGGTCCATGACCAGCTTCTGCCCCACCTTTTCACCCAGTGGTCCATGACTAGCACCTGCCCCACCTTTTCACGCAGTGGTCCATGACCAGCTCCTGCCCCACCTTTTCACCCAGTGGTCCATGACCAGCTCCTGCCCCACCTTTTCACCCAGTGGTCCATGACCAGCTCCTGCCCTACCTTTTTACCAGTGGTCCATGACCAACTCCCAAGCTGCCATTTCACCCAGTGGTCCATGGCCAGTTTCTTCTGTGCTTCATCCCCCAGTGCTCCATGACCAGCTCCCACTCTGCCCCTTCTCGCTGATCCATGACCAGTTCTTGCTTTGCCTCTTCTCTCAGTGGTCCATGATCAGCTCCCACTTGGCCTCTTTACCCAGTGGTCCAAAACCAGCTCCTGATCTGCCTCTTCATCCAGTGATCAATGACCAGTTTCCACTCTGCATCTTCACCCAGTGTTCCATGATGGCTCCTGCTCTGCCTTTACTCCCAGAAATCCATGACCATCTCTTACTCTGCCTATTCTCCAAGTTGTACGTGACCTTCTCCTGCTCTGCCTTTTCTCCCAGTGATCCATAACTAGATCCTACTCTGCCTCTTCTCCCAGTCGCCCATGACCATCTTTTGCTTTGCTTCTTATATTTCTGAGCATCACAGCTCAGCTTGCTCTGTCCCCTCCCATTAAGTAAATATTGGAAACTGTTGGCCTGGATGACAAACACAACCAACTGGCCTGTGGACTAAAAAAGGCACCAAAAAAAGTGTTCCTTTGTGCCTCAGTGATTGGTGATTGGTGATTGGTGGTTTGGGTGAGAGGTAGGTGTTCCTAAAGAACATGGTTTATTGTAACACATATTTTCACATATACTATAAATGCCAACCAAGGACATTGCAATTAATGAATTGTAAATTAGGAATAAAATTAACTTTTTTAAAACATACTCAATTCAAGCGACTGGTTGTCCCTTTAACAGAACTTGTACTGCTTTGAGTCATGTAACCAAAGGCAGTAGTCCCACCCAGAAGTACATTGAAGGAGCTCCCTGGAATTGGGTCGCAGTTGATTTGATAAAACTCAGATTAAAGTAACCAGAGTGGATTCCTGACAGTGTTTTTTTTAAATCTAGATAACATTAGCAGTTAGGTTTGTTAGTTGGAAATACTCTTGAGCTTCTACAAATGTTTCTAATATACCTGAGCAGTCTTAGAAAACGAAGTGAGATCTTAATCTGTCTACCAGTCTCTGTGTCGTATCCTGCTGATACATCGATAGGTAGTGTCCTTGTGTACCGCTGGTTAGTGAGAAGATCATTATCTTTTTTCAGTTAAAAATATATGAAGATGATCTCGGGAAGAAAACGGATCCTCATGCTAAGTCAGTTTTTCATCATTCTTCTATTATTTATTCAGGATTGTTCCATGTTCACCTTTACAGGTGCAGAGTGATACTCTGGCAAGATCATTTTTCTTCTATCTGCCTGGCTTGCATAAAGCTGATATATAAAACATTGGTGTCTCTTAAAGGGTCAGTACACCCCTAACTGGTATATCAGTATTATAAGACCATGCCGGGTTCTTGTATCTCTTGGGTATTGTTTGGGTGAGATCTTTGCTCTGTGTTCCCGGCAATTATGAGTTTCATCATCGCTTCTGGATTTATTTTATATTATGGTGAAAGTAAAAGGAGAAGCTGGAACAAACAAAGGTGGGCAGGAACAGAGATAGGAATTATGGCGGTGGGATCTCACTGTTGAAGCATCTAAGACATATAAGAGCGCAGGCAGGGCTGCCATCAGGGGGGTACAGGCAGTACAACTGTAAGGGGCCCGGAGGTCCCTAGGGCCCTGGATGGCAACCCCCCTTTTTTTTTTTTTTTTATATTTATTTTATTTATTTTTTATTAAAGAGCCCAGAGGTCCCCAGGGCCCCTTATGGCAACCCCCCCTTTTTTATATTTTTTTTATAAAATGTATTTTTTTCTTTTATTTGTATATCTTTTTTTATTTCCTTTTTTTTATTTAATAAAGGGCCCAGAGGTCCCCAGGGCCCCGAATGGCTAACCCCCTTTTTTTATATATATTCTTTTTTTTTGTAAGGGGCCCCCCGCTTCTAAATTCACACCCCCCCCCCCGGTTCTCAATTAGCGGCAGCACTCCCCACTCCTCAATTCACGTCAGCCCACCCTCTGCTCCAGGGGGCCCATGCCTGAAGCTGTGTAAGGGGCCCCATAATTCCTGATGGCAGTCCTGAGCGCAGGCCCTGCTTGTAACTGAAATATTTGGGTGGACTGGTTCTTTTGGAATGGGAAAAAAAAAACTCTCTCTCAATACAAACACTGTGAGGACACAAATAGTCAAATTTGAGCATGAATAAAGTCTGACAAATTTTTTATTATAAACATGAAGCTTACCTGTATTTCCCAAAATATGAAATCAAATGGCTAGATCAGGAGTCTCACACTTTTCAGTATAGGGGCAACATACTATTTTTTACAAATATTTGCGGGCGAAACAGCCCCCCCTTATATCAGGGTTCCCATTAAGGCCCCTTTTACACTTGTGCAACTTTCCCTGCGACTTTGGACATCAGAGTCACATGGCAAGTCGTACTACATGATTTCCAATGATAATCATTTATATCTTTGTGACTTCAAGTCGCACCGACATCAAAGTAGTGCCTGTAATACTTTGGACCGACTTGTTGCAAGTTGAGGTCCATAGATCTCAATTTTACACAGGGTCTCCATCAGAGTCACCATCAAAGTCCCCATTACATTAAAGTCCTCCCTTAAGTCAGGGTCTCCATCTGAGCCCCCACTTACATTTAAGTCTAAATCATAAACCCCCTTGTGTCTTATAGATGTTGGACTAGAAGCCCTGGCTCACAGTCTCCGCTCTAATTCATCCTAAAGATGTTCTATCGGGTTGAGGTCAGGGCTCTGTGCAGGCCAGTCAAGTTCCTCCACCCCAAACTCGCTCATCTACGTCTTTATGGACCTTGCTTTGCGCATCGGAGCATGAAATTGTCCAAAATGTCTTGGTATGCTGACGCCTTAAAAGTTCCCTTCACTGGATCTAATGGGGCCAAGCCCAAATGCCTGAAAAACAACCTCGGAACATAATCCCCCCTCCACCAAATGATTTGGAGGGGTGGTCCAATACTTTTGGCAATATAGTGTAGATGAGTGAGTTTAGGTACTTTACTGGCCTGCACAAGACCTGATTTCAACCCGATAGAACACCTTTGGGATGAATTAGAGTGGAGACTGTATGGCCTCGTACACACAACCGTTTTCTTCGACAGAATCCATCAAGAAACTTGGTGGCATAGCTTTTTTGCAGAAAAAAACGGTTGTGTGTATGTTTTTCATTGAGAAAACTGTCCTGGAACTCGATGAGAAAAAAAGAGAACAAGTTCTCTTTTTCCTCGTTGGGAGTCTCAATTTCCTCGTCGTGTTCCTAGTCGGACTAGTTTTCGACGAGAAACATGTTTGTGTGTATGCTTAGAAACCCGCGCATGCTCAGAAGGGTGGCGCCAGTGGAATCAAACTTCCCCTTTATAGTGCCGTCGTACGTGTTTTACGTCACCGCGTTTGAGAATGGCAAGATTTGGGCTTGACAGTGTGTATCCAAAGAAAGCTTGTCAAGTTTCTCGACAAGCCTGACAAGGAACTCGTCGAGGAAAACGATGTTTCATTTACGACGAGTTCCTGTGTACGAGGCCTGAGCCAGACCTTCTCATTCAACATCAGTGCCTGACATCACAAATGCTTTTCTGGAAGAATGGTCAAACATTCCTATAGACACACTTGTTGAGGCAGGTGTCCCAAAACTTTTGATATTTATAAACAGATTAAACTTCACCAAGGTGTCGTGGTAACTTTTTCAAGATGATATTTGATAGTGAATCAACCTGTTTTGGCAGTGTTCTCCTTAATAATGTCAAATCATAATAATTTTAACAAAGGAGATAAAAATAAAGCTTTGGGCATTTTAGCTTAATTTCCAGCCTCCTTATTGACTGAATGGCGTAGCAAACCAAGGGCTGCTTGGTATTCTGTACCGGCCACCATTGGGGCTGGCGGTGTTCCCACACACACAATTTACGGTCACTGGTAATAATTCAGTGTTTGTTATGGTGCTCCGGTTCCCCTTCTCTGGTGACACATTGATCACACACTCGGGATAATCGTAAAAGAGACTTTTCATGGCCTCTGTCTTCCCAGCCTGCCTTTCCTTTGCTAATTTTTTAGAGGACTTTCTCGAAACAAGTGAGCGGCAGGAAGGCTCGGCCCGGCCATATCATTAATTATTACTGATTAACGCTCATAGTTCTCGTCTATAACTGCTTGAATAGGCCTTATATCGAATATATTAAATATACATAGACCAGCGCATGTTTAATTAATCCCTTTAATGCATGTTGTTTATACTGAGTTTAAAGGGTCACTATGGAATTAAATATGAATGGACTTTTATTTATCTATCTGATGTACAATTGCCAAAATCATTAGATATACTCTGGCCAAAACCAAAAATTTAATTGGCCAGAGTGTGTTTGTTAAATATATTTGTAAGCAATGCAATCACCTGAATTTGACTTGGCATTAGCTTCTTGCTTTTCATTTACAGTGGAGCTCAGGCTAGGGGAAAGAGAAGCAGCACAGGTTGTGCTGCAATGCAAGGAGCATGCTGATGAGAGGATCCATGAGATCAGTAGTCTGCTGATTATCCTTTTAAGGACAAATCTCAGGCTGGGGGAGGAACAAGACCTGTGTTACTTAACTGAAGAATTGCAAACTGAGGTCTCCTGTTTTGCCAAAGAGCAGAGCTGCGTAAATCCAAGGACTGATTAAACAAAATGCAACAAAATGCTTGTTGCCTGGCTATAATGCAGACCCTCCATGTGTGGCTGCATGTTTGTGTTCAGGTAGGTGATAGAGGAAAGCGAGGTTAAAATGGAAGTTTAACCTCCTGGTATTACCATCCCCTGGCCACACGTGAGAACGAATCCTTAGATCAGGGGTCTCCAAATGTTTTCAGTATGAGGGCCACATCATATACTTTACAAATGATTGCTGGACAAAACAAAAATCCCCATTAGTGCCCCCCCCTTATAACAGGGTCCCCATCAGTGTCCCCTCTTACATCAGGATCCCCATCTGGATCCCCATTAGTGGCCCCCTTGCATCAGGCTTCCCATCAGTGGCCCCCTTGCATCAGGCTCCCCATCAGTGCCCCCCTTAGATCAGGATCCCCATCAGTGCCCCCCTTTACATCAGGATCCCCATCAGTGCCCCCCTTACATCAGGATCCCTATCAGTGCCCCCCTTACATCAGTATCCCCATCAGTGTCCCTCACATCAGGATCCCCATCAGTGAACCCCCTTGCATCAGTGCCCCCTTACTTCAGGGTCCCCCCTTACACCAGGGTCCCCATCAGTTCCCCCCATACATCAGGGTCCCCATCAGTACCCCCTTACATCAGGGTCCCCATCAGTGCCCCCTTACCTCAGGGTCCCCATCAGTGCCCCCCCCTTACATCAAGAACCCCATCAGTGCCCCCCTTACATCAAGAACCCCATCAGTGTCCCCCTTACATCAGAGTTTGCCCTTACATCAGAGTTCCCATTAGTGCCCCCCCTTACATCAGGGTCCCCATCAGTGCCCTTCTCTTACATCAGGGTCCCCATCAGTGCCCCCCTTACATCAAGATCCCCATCAGTGTCCCCCCTTACATCAGAGTTTGCCCTTACATCAGAGATCCCATCAGTGTCCCCCTTACATCATGGTCTCTGTTAGAATTTCCGTTTACATCAGAGTTCCCCTTTACATCAGGGTCTCAATTAGAGTTCTCCTGTACATCAGGGCCCCCATCATTCCTACGTCATAGTTCCCCCGGACATCAAGGTTCCCCTCAGAGTCTCTCCATACATCAGGATCTCCATCAGAGTCCCTCATTACATTAGGATCCCTCTTAGAGTCCCCCTGAGATCAGTATCCCTATCAGAGTCCCCCTTTACACCAGAGACCATAGGCAGCTTCTGCTGACCATAATCTTCAATCAGTGCAGATTGAGGGCACACCACTGACACTAGCTGGGGGGTATGGATAAAATATTGTAGCGTGTCATAGGTGGTCTGCCTTGGAGACCCTTAAAGGAAAGAGATCATCATAAGCAGAAGTGTAAGTTTTCCTCCGGCGATAATGAAGCCAGGTATCTCAGTGTCTGCGATAGAAGGAGCACTTATGGGATGTCCTCCAATGATTCTGCACACAACGGTTATGATTACAAAAGGGAAGAATGTTTGAGAATCTGAAATATGGCAGTTTAGCATCTGTGATTATGGAGTTATCTCATAAGAAATATGTTTCCCTCCCGTCAGCCGATCGCCCTGAGATCTACAGACAATGAGAAAAAAAAATCATCTAAAAGCCTCCACTAATCTGTTTTCCAATATCTCCAAAAATCTAATTTTCACATCTGACTCGCAGCTAAAAGTATAAATCTGTCAGGAAAAGTGGCTTTAAAATTTCATCACAGAAAAGATAATTATTGGCGGCACGGCTGGGCTATTTTTAGGGCTGGAGATGGAAGGGCGTCCGGGCATACGCTGGGAACACTGACAAGCAAATAGATTAGGAAGGACAGCTGTACACAGAGAGCCATGTGGACTTGGACCCAGGAATATTTTTTTCAATGGCAAGTGCAGCATTCTAAATAATGTATAAATGTGACACTTCAGGTATTGAATACCTCTCACAGAGATCACAGTACTCCCCCCAACAATGCTTTTGTTTGCCCTTTTCTTCCAGAAGAACGGTGCCAAATTTGTTCAGGCATCATCCACAGTCAGCATCCACTTTCTGAGATGCCAGCTCAGAGACAACACAGTCATGTAAACCCTGCTGATGTCTGTTTTTGTGACTTACAACGTGACAGTGTAGATCAGAAGAAGAAAAATCTCCCTATAGCCGCACATCCGAACAATCCAGTCAATCTATGTTGTGCAGCAACCTCCGCCTGGGCTCCAACCAGGACACTCCCTCAAACGCGTTTCGCTCTAACCTCCATCATTAAGCTCAGAGGGGCAGTGCAAAATGCAGTGGTGGCGTGGTCTGGTTGGAGCCCAGGCTGAGGTTGCTACACACCATATCACTTATCTTTAAAGCAGCGCTTGTGATACCTGTATAAATGAAAAATAAAATGTGTAAAAAGAATGTATTGAATAAAGGAATCCATGAAAAATCAAGGCCATCCACTATTAAATGGACCTCCCATCATCGAAATTAGCATGAGAGCCTGAATGTAATCCTCCACCATTCAGAGTGCCTGCTTACAGGAATACATTGACTTCCTATTACAGGAGTACAAAGGGAAGGAGGATGGGATTATAGCAGTGCTGAAAACAAATTGTACATCAGTACATTATATATATGAAAAAATATTTATTATTTTATTGGTACAGAGATTATTCAAAAAGATTCAATTATAATTGATTATCCGAGCATATACTGGAAATGGTAGGTCACTGGTTTCCCAAAATGCAAAAAGTGGTGGTCACAGGAGAATGTCCTATCCCTACATGTTTCGTCAAGGTGGCTTCCTCAGGGGATTTTTCTGGGACCACCAATCCGTAACCCAGCTCTAACATTAGATACAAGAACATATTGACAGTTGTTAGGATAATACTTTTCATATATGGAAGTAAACAAATACATTCCTTTTACAGGAGGTCAATCTCGCCTGTAGCTTATAACTCAGCCATGGCCTTTATCCCTCCGGAACAGACAGGAATCCACCTCTTTGTTGGTAATCGAGGTTAGAAGCCCCCAATGGAAGAATAATAAAAGCTCGCCATGACATAAAATCCTTTTATATTATTTTAAATCCACAGCAGTGGACATGAGGACTTCTTCTTAGCCTGAGCAGCTCACACATCAGGTTTCTTTGGGACAGTGTATATCAGTCTTTCTCAACCAGGGTCATATGGAAAGCCTTGGTCGTTTCTTTTTTTTACTCAAATAAAAAACTCAGTGGCTATCAAATGCCACCAAAAGAAAGCTCTATTTGTTGGAAAAAGTAACACAAGTTGTGTATGAGTACAGCGTTGCACGACCGTGCAAATACCAGTTAAAATAGGTGCTGTGCTGATTTCGCAAAAAATGTCTCGGCCATTAAGGGGGTTAAATCTTCTGTAGCACAAGTGGTTAAAACCCATTGGAGTGCCTAAAATGATTTCTTTCAGTAGACAGCAGTAGGCACAGGTCACCTTTTTTGTTGATACGCTCCGGGCTGCGAGGCTTCGTCCACCTCTGAATCAAATTAAGAGTTTAGGCTCAATTTATCATTTTGTTGCTAATTAGTTTATAACGGATGAATTATTGAAATTTGCTCTTCTGCAGGTTTTAAGTGGTTGATAGGTTTACTCTCTTTGGTAATAAGATGTCGAGACGCTGAAAGAAGGTGATTAGAACTTCGGGGAACTCAACCGTGCCACAAAACTTAATAAAAGCTTTGTCTGAGAAAACAAGATCTCCCAGCCTCATTGTGCGATAACAAATTGCCGGAAGAATGAGACAGATAAATCCTGTTTTATTCAGCTCTTATTGTGCCGTCCTTGCTACTTTCAGCAGCCTCTATAATTATTTTATCGCGTTAAGAGAAGTAGCGATTGATAATATTTCAATGGAAATCCGATTAGCATTAAGAACAGCTCATTTGGTGAAAATTTGCTGTTCTTCTGTACATCGGCTTCTTGACTTGATGTATCTGTAGCCAATAAGACCGCCATTTTAAAATGTTGATATAATTACATTTTTGTCATGTGATGGATTGTTGTGTGCAAACGAAAGAGGAATGACTTTTAGAAACATAGAAGAGTGACGGCAGAAAAAGACCAAGTGGTTCATCCATTTTTGTATATACTTATTTATACAGTGTATATGTATAATATATACACACACACATAATATATTGTCAAAGTATTGGGACACCTGCCTTTACACCCAGTTTAATATCGAGTTGGCCCTACCTTTGTTACCATGACACCTTAGTGAAGTTTAATCTGTGTATACACTGTAATGTTAAAAGTATTGGGGCGCATGAACTTTAATGGCATCCCAGTCTTAGTCCGTAGGGTTTAATATTGCGTTGGCCCACCCTTTGCAGCCATAACCGTTTCAAATCTTTTGGGAAGGCTCCACAAAGTTTAGGAATGTGGCTATGGGAATGTTTGACCATTCTTCCAGAAGCACATTTGTGAGGTCAGGAACTGATGTAGACGAGAAGGCCTGGCTCGCAATATTCACTCGAATTCATCCCAAAGGTGTTCTATCGGCGTCAGCACTCGCTCATCCATGACTTTATGGACCTTTCTTTGTGCACTGGTCTAAATCATTTGGTGGAAGGGGGGTTATGATCAGGGGTTGGATTGTCCCCTTCATTCTAGTGAAGGGAAATCTTAAGGCATCAGCATACCAAGACATTTTGGACAATTTTATGCTCCCAACTTTGTGGAAACAGTTTGGGGATGGCACCTTCCTGCTCCAACATGACTGCACACCAGTGCACAAAACAAGACATTAATGAGCGAGTTTGGGGTGGAGGAACATGACTGGCCTCAACCCAATAGAACACATTTAGGATAAATTGGGGATGCCTGACCTCAAAAATGAGCTTCTGGAAGAATGGTCAAACATTCCCATAGACACACTTCTAAACCTTGTGGAGCCTTCCAAGAAGAGTAGAAGCTGTTATTACTGCAATGGCTGCGCCAACTTTGTATTGAACCCTACAGACTAAGACTGGGATGTCATTAAAGTTCATGTGCGTGTAAAGACAGGTGTCCCAATACTTTTGGTAATATCGTGTATATGTAAGAGGGGCTTTGTGGTTGGCTGTATTTGGCGCCAAGAGCACAAGTCCATACCCATGCTTCTGTCCTGCTAGAACACTGTCCCTCCTGCTGAGGCTGAATCCTACACCATCTTGTGCCCCACTTCATACCAGAGACCTCCACACGATCTTCCTGGCTGTTGACCTTCATATCTCCAAAGAAAGGAATTTCCACACCTAGAAGTAGTTTTGCTGCACTTTACTGATGGAATTCAGGAAATGGCATTACAGTCACATCACAAGGACATATATTCCAAAGTCACTTGACATTTCACAATCACATTTAGTGGATAGTCCGCTGTAGCCACAAGTGAAAGCATATGCAGCACCCCAGCAGCCATCTCCTTGCATCTGATGACACTCTCTGCTGTAACCAGACACTATTTTGGTACAGAACCACCTAGTGGCAAAGTAGCTAACTGCACCTGGCTACACATATAACAAAAAAAAGTGTGCTGTCCTTTTAAATCTCAAAACCATAATTAACAAATTCACAAATAAGTAAAAAAAAAAAGAGAATTGAATATGTGCTACCATTTGAAGTTACACACACAAAAATGAAAAAATATATGTGCAAATAAGCAAATGTGAAAAAAATCCTAAATTAAATGTATAAAGTAATTATCAATACCACATTAAAAGCAACAAAAAAAATAAATAAAGTAAAAGTCAATATGCAGTCTATAGTGACAAGGTGCTCAGTGCTTAAAATAATTCCACTCAACAGTGCTCCAGTGCTCAAAGGTGCTCCTTAGAGAAAATGAGGGGCCTCTTACCAAATGGAAATGATCTCTTTAAATTACAGAGATCAGAAGTGCACAAACTCTCATCTCCAAGATTAGCTCCCTCACTGGCAAAAGACCTCTAAAAGTATACCTTCATCAATGGATTGCATGAACCAGCTCTTTAGGATCAGAATTCCGCTCTCCGCAAAGGCATATGAAAAGTACAAATAGGGAGAAGCCTCAAGGAGTAGTACAGGCAAGTCAACTTTATTAAAAAAAGGAATTGCACTTACATTAAGACAGATATAAATAGGCAGCAATGGTAAAACGAACAGGTGGCGGTGTCACCCGACTTGCCGACATGTGAAGACGTCAAACTCAGACTCCGTCCAAAGCATTTTCCCACAAATGGCGTCCTCTGGGATTGGAGATCCCTTTTTTGTTCTAAAAAGGCGATATTCCAAGATATCTACTAGAATGTTTTTAAGGCGCATAAAAACACCTCTTATTTCAGTGGATTTGGAAGTGGCATTTTCAAATACTTCCTCCACATTGATTTTAACATGTACTGTGATATTCAAACGTATTGGCTAGCTGTAAAAAATTGTGTATCCAAATAAAGTCACAAATAAATCAATTAAATTCTTGCACTCAAGGAAGGAAATAATGTGGACTGCTGCAACTCAAGTATCCCAAATATAGGGCCCATAAACAATGCTAAAATAAAAAAAGGAGATCTGTCCCTTTAAATCTTAAAAGTGCAAATATGGTTGTATCGGTGATTAGACTCCAGAGGGTGCCACATCCCTAAATACGAATATAGACATGGAGGTTCCCTAGCTGTGGGACTTTATAGACACTTCAAACACCTAACAGATAAATTGATAAAAAACAGATATTTATTATGAATCATCAGTAAAAGACAGGAAACATGAAATATACATGATACGAACAACTGAAAATACACCAACTAAAACAGCAAGATGATGATACAATCTGGTATCCTCCACCCGACGCATTTCAGAGACTATGTGGCTCCTTCATCAGGGATACAAACATTCCATGTTTGGTTTAAAAACAACGTCTCAGAACTTTCTGCCTTTCCACTCAACCTTGGAGGTAATGTATGTTGTATGACATAGAAGAGCCATTCATAAAGAGGAGCACCCAAAAGGTGCTACACTCAACCAGGAAACACCAGGGGTCACCAAGGCCTGACCTACAGGGTCCTGCACCTATGGACCCATTATGGAATGCCTGGAAGCACTAGGGGGCATTGAGGCCTGGTAAACAGTCCTTGTGGAGGACACATCATTTTAGCTGTGCTGTCTAAAGCCAGCCCATACTCATGTTACTACTCAATGTGAGGCCTGGCATTCCATAATGGGTCCATAGGTGCAGGACCCTGTAGGCCAGGCCTCAGTGCCCCCTGGTGTTTAAAGGTTGAGTGTAGCTCCTTTTGGGTGTTCCTTTTTATGATTGGCTCTTCTATCTAGTACAACAAACATTACCTCCAAGGTTGGGTGGAAAGGCAGAAAGTTCTGAGACTCTGTTTTTAAACCAAACATGGAATGTTCTTTTTTTTTTTTTTTTTAAATATACGTTTTTTATAAAAAAAAATCAAAACACAGAAAAAAAACAATATACAATTACAAAAGCAATAAACGAACAAGGACAGAGACTAGGAGAAAAAAAATGCACTGGTCTTAATGGAATGATCTTTGATACACCAATGAACAACTCCAAGGTTACATCTTATACCCCTGATGAAGAAGCCACATAGTCTCTGAAAAGTGATGGGTGGAGGATACCAGATTCTATCTTGCTGTTTTAGTTAGTGTATTTTCAGTTGTTCATATCATGTATATTTCATGTTTCCTGTCTTTTTTATTGATTCATAATAAATATCTGTTTTTATTGGCTATTGTGAGTATGGTATCTCTTTGTGTAAGGTCCCCCATATTTGGTTTATGAAATTTATCTTTGTTATATATTTCTCATTGATATTTTTATTCTGTAGATACACTGCATTTTCATCTACTCCTGAAGAAGTGAGCAGTGACTTGCAAAATGCGTTGAGTTTTTTTATGCCTGTGTATTACTGTATATCAACAATTCCAATATATGTATGTAGCCGCTTGGTATGCTGTATTTATTACTGCCAAGTGGTTTGGTGCCTTTGTTTATGCAGACCATATACGATGAATGTTATACATTTTTAATAAATTTATAAACTATGTTTACTTTGTATACTCTTATTGACCTTTTTGTGCTCACCTCATTTAAAGTCCCACGGGTGCTATTCTTCATTGTTGTATTTGCATGGGCTGGCTGAGACTGCCACTTGTTCACACACAGCAGGTCTTGTTCTGATGTGCGGCTCCCAGGACCTTCAGTTCTTATGTTCCCAAAGGGTTTGTCACTGCACAGATATCCCTCATCCTATCCAATCCAAATGCAATGTTCCCCACGCACACATTTAAGAAAAGCAGCTGTTCAGTCATGTTGGGTGCTGTAATGACCATAGGCTGGAAACCGGTGATAATCAAAGTGAAGAAATTTCTTTGCACCCCAAGGATTCTTTGAAAGGGGCCAAAACTTTACACCATGGTCACATGATAAATATACAGCTGTATAGTTATCATATGACCACTGAATAAAGCTTTGGAACTTTTCGAGGAATCCTTGGTGTGCTAAAGACATTTCTTCACTAATCCTATCCAAGTCTCAACTTTCCTTGATCTACAAGAGGAATGGACATGAGATGGTGGGATACAACAGAAGAATAAGCTTATTTTCATCTTGACAAATTAGCAAGTCTGTAGTTCCAGCACTTTAATAAGCTTTTAATGTAATTATTGAATGTCTAACCTCTGTGTTCTTTCTGGTTCTTTCCAAGGTGACGTGATGAATTTACCGCCGTACCTTAGGATGGACTTTTTATTAAATAGAGGTGCTTCAGGAACTAGCAGAGACTTGGGCTTAGGGCAGGCTTGCTTGGAACCTCAAAAAAGCCGAACCCTGAAGCGGCCCACAGTTCTGGAACCAATACCCATGGAAAACCCATCAGCAAGGGAAGTACAGTCATGGCAGTCCAGTGGTGGGGCGACGGCAGCTGCACCGGTACCGCCACGAGAAGCCACAGAGCTAGGACAGGCAGCTAAAATTAGCAGTTCACAAGAATCGCTACTGGACTCCAGGGGTCACTTGAAAGGAAACAACCCTTACACAAAATCCTATACCCTGGTATAACAACTAAACAAAAAAAGCTTGTAAATACTAAAAAAACAAATGCAAATCAAAGCTACCTTTTTCTACGAAATTCCAACATTTATAATTTAAACAAAAGAGAAAAAAAAAGGATTGCCAAAACATTTAAAAGAGGAATTTACAGACAGTGCAAAGACTCTTCATTACTTTTATTTCACCCCTTTGGATCACCTATACAACATTCATCTTCCTGGATGTCAAACTCTTTAAAGGATTTGGGTTATTTTATTGCCGCGTTTGTACCACTTTTCTACAGTCTGGTGCATGAGAACATTTTACTTGAAAATTTCCAGCACACCCAAATTACAAAAAAAAAAAAAAAGTTAAAAAATATCCAGACGTTGAATGGTATTGTTATGGAGAAAAATTATTTAGTTAACATTCTTTTTTTTTTTTTTTTCAACTAATATTCATAAGTCATTATTTTTTGTTACATAGAATTCTATCAGAGAAGATAGACTTTTTCTCATTTAAATTATCTTTGACTCGTTGAATTTTGTCCTTGAGAAATAAAGGGTCTCTTGCCTTCTGCTGTGATACCTGCTTTAATTTACTGGCTTAATTTAAATTTTTTTGGGGTTGTTTACCAATAGATAGAATATGCACTATACGAGGCTTTAAATAGGTTTCATTTTTTTATTTTTTATTTTTATTACAGCTTGTCGATTTTCTGTATGTTGAAAACTATTTCAATGATACCTCCTTTTCTGATGGTTTAATTTATCAGATGAAGATCTCCAGAAATGTTTCTTTATGAAGTCAAACGTGTGACGACGAAGGGCTATATTAAACATCATTAAGGGCTCTCAGATGTTGTACATTCCCCAGTGTGTATCTACCTAGATTGCTACTCACAGGCAGGTTTTCAGTTTTTTTGGTCATTCAGTGGAAATTCAGCACCATCTAGCATAGATGTTAATGGCTAAAGGGGGTGCTGATCTTGGCAAAACCTCTTACCCATTACACTTTTACATTATTAGGCCCATCAAACTGAAAAAAATAAAAAATGTGATACTATAAAAGCACTGTAGGATAGAATGTTTGATTCCATTTTACAGAGAGAAACATAGAGTGGCAGATAAAACCCCAAGTGGTCTATCTAGTTTGCCCCATAAATATATATATATATATATATATATATATATACACAGGGCCAGATTCTCAGAAGCGCTACGACAGATACCCCGTCGTATCGCCGTTTTTTTGCCCGTGTATCTATGCGTGTGATTCCTAGAATCACTTACACATAGATACAGGTGAAGATCCGCCATTTGTAAAACAATTACACTGGCGGATCGTAGATGTAATGACAACTCCGGCCGCTAGGTGGCCTTTACGTTGTTTTCTCATTTGCCTATGCAAATGAGGCTAATACGCCGATTCCCGAACGCTTTTACGCCGCCCCGTCGTGGTTAACGTTGTTTTCGTCCGCGTAAGGTTACCCCTGCAAAGATGTGGGGTAACCTTACGAAGTCCCGTCAGATGCCGTCGGCAGCCGTCGGATGCCATGTTAAGTATGGCCTCGGGACCGCGTCGTGTTGTGCGTCGTTTGCGTACGTCGATTCTCAATGGGGCTGGCGTACGCTACGATTACGTTGTTTACATTGAGAAAATGTGACGTCCTTTGGAGCATGCGCACTGGGATTTTGTCGCGGCCGGCGCATGCGCAGTTCAATCGGCACGGGGGCGTGCTTAATTTAAATACAAGCCGCCCCCTTTGAAGTACGCGGCCGTACGCTGGGCCATTTACGCTACGCCGCCGCTAACTACGGAGCAAGTGCTTTGGGAATAAAGCACTTGCTCTAGTACGATGCGGCAGCGTAGTGTAAATGGCTAACGCTACGCCGCCGAAATTCTATGGGAATCTGGCCCACAGTGTATATGTGTGTATATATATATATATATATATATATATGTGTGTGTATATGTGTGTGTGTGTGTGTGAATATGTACATATATATATATATATATATGGAAAATACATACATATACAGTATATATATATCTGTACAGTATACAGTGTGTATGTGTGTGTGTGTGTATATATATATATATATATATATATATATATAAAATAAATACATACACAATATACTATATATATATATATATATATATATATATATATATATATAGAGAGAGAGAGATTTTTTTTTCAAGTCTAGATTTATGTCCCACATGTGTGACATTTTTAGCAGTCACCATGTGAATCAATAACATAACGTATATGTAAATCCAATCACCAACATAATAAAGTAATTAAAAAAAAGTAATTTAATTTTTATTTATTTTTTGTAGCTTTCATTAAAATAATAGCTTGTGATCCTGCCATAAAGGTCCTCCCATACTGTTATAGAGTGATAATGCTTTGTCCCCATCTCCCAGTTGTTCTCCTGCAGTGTCATCTTGTCATACGATATCCCAATGGAGATATTGTATAGACGTGTCAAGGCACAAAAGGAATGTGTTGCAGTTGTTGGAGTACATGTACAGTAGGCTGAAAGTGGCAGCAAAAAGACTGTAGAAAGATCAATAGTACTTAAAGGCAACAAAGGAAGAAAAAACATGATTAAAAACCTTTGTTTAATAAAAAAAAAAAAAAAAGAGTTCGTATTGGTTTACAGACCGGAAGATTTGGCTGCCTGATCACCAGGCCATTTTTTTTGGATACAACCCTGTGTCGCTTTAACTGACAATTGTGTAGTCGTGCGAGATGGTATCTAAATAAAATTGACGTCCTTTGTCGTCGTCCCCCCCCCACAAATAGAGCTTTGCTTTGGTGGTATTTCCTCACCTCTGCGTTTTTTATTTTTTTACGCTATAAACAAAAAAACTATGCCAATTTTGGCGTAAAAAAAAAAACAATATTTTTTACTTTTTGCTATAATAAATATCCCCCATTTTTAAAAAAAACAAACAAATTTCTTCATCAGTTTAGGCCGATATGTATCCTCCTACATATTTTTGGTAAAAAAAAAACACAATCAGCATATGCTGATTGGTTTGAGCAAAAATTATAACGTCTACAAACTATGGGAAAGATTTATGCCGTTTTAAGGGCATTTTTATTATGAATTTTTACTAGTAATGGCGGTGATCTACGATTTTTAGCAGTACTTCGACATTGCTGCGGACAGGACACTTTTGACACATTTTTGGGACCATTGACAGCTATACAGCGACCAGAGCTATAAAAATGCACTGCTTACTGTGTAAATGTCACTGTCAGGGAAGGGGTAAATACTAGAGGGCGATAAAGGGGTGAAATGTGTTCCCTAGTAAGTGTTTCTAACTGTATGGGGATAGGACTGACTGGGGGAGGAGACATATCATTGTTCCTACTTACTAGTGACAAACGATATGTCGCCTCTCCCATGAGAGAACAGGGATTTGGGTGCTTACACACACACACACACACAAATCCTTGTTCTAGCTCTCATTCCCGCCATCACGGGTGGCTGGCGGCAATCGTGCCCGCAAGCCACTTGCATCGGGTCCCCTGCTGTGCCACAGGCACCCGTGCCTCCGGTGGCTCATAAAGGGGAAGACGTACCCGTACAGGGTTTCACGGCAACGTGCCACTTTCCCAACATATATTGGCATGAGTCAGTCGGCAAGTGACAAAATAAAACCATGATTTGTTCATTAAAAACAAAAAAGTAGCTGGTTATACGTTATTTTTGTTTAGATATACCACATCCCCATATCAGAAATTACTTTCAACTAAAATGTCAACGTGCAGTAACATAATTTACTTTCCCTTATACCTAGTTAACACTGTATATGCTGCAACATATCAATGCATTAGGGTTACATTTTAATGGAAATAATATGCTTAAAATATACAATCATCAGACTCCCCCCCCCCAACACACACATATCCTTTGAAACTAACAGAAACTAAGAAAAAATTTAATTCTGTCTACTAGGACTGAAATCTGAAAAAATTTCATTCATAATTATTCTTAACAAAATGGAAACTGCACTGGTGTGTACAGAGAAAGCCGCTGGCAGAGACAGTCAGACACACTTGTGCACTAAACAAAATTCTGCCACGCTAGTAATAATACAACCACATTAATAAACTGAAAAACTTGCATGAGCTCGGACCAACGCGTTTCGTCATAACTGACATCATTGAGAAGCTTTCTGACACTCCTCATCACACAGCGATGGATGTCACTTTTTGATTGGGACTGTGGTTTAATTTATGCACATTTTAAACTGACTTATTATTAATAAATAGTTTTTCACATCAGTTTTGCAGTTTATTAATGTGGTTTGTATTATTATTATTAGCGCGGCCGAATTTCATAATTATTATTTTCTGATAAGTACCAATATATTTATTTTGGCACATCTTTCTAAACATTTACAATGTCTATTTTTGTATTTATTTTAATTACGCTAAATATTTTATGTATTCCTATATTTATGCACTATAGATCTATTTTTTGAGAGATTAATTTGGTTATAATTTAGCTTTTTCCTAAAAAAGAGAGTATATCTGAAAAGGTTTATATAATGTATTGAAACATTTAAACTTTTAAATTAACCTTTAATTTTAACTAAACTAACTCTTTTTGTTTTGGATAGCGTGGAGTAGGGTTAGAACACCTGTCAGTATTTATTGCTATCTGTGCCCCACGTTAAGGAGATTCATCCTCTCTATTTGTCCTGTTTATTATTATCATTGAAAGTAAAGGAAATTCCCACATTTTGGGTTTCCGCAGAAAGGAAATAGAGGGGAAATCGTCCAATGGACACACTATTTCTGCTAAACTGGGGATCCCCAAGAGATTCACTTAATTTCATTTGCAAGGATTTCCTTTCACTTCCTGTTTTGGTTATGGGACAGGAAGTGAGGGTACATTTCCTCAATGGGACACAAATGACAAAAAAATAAACATACATGGGGTTATAACCTTCCCTTACTCTATCCAAAATAAAAATAAAAGTTGTGCCTATAGTTCTACTTTAACTTTTGAGTAAAACATGCATACTGCAATTATAGTAGCTGCTCTCACTTGCAATAAATTGAGTGTCACGGCCAGACAATCTTCTCTGTTGACCTAAAGTGTAATTAAACCCCAAAACTAAAAAATAATGTATTGCAGCTTTTTTTCTCGGTTTGAATAAAATAGGGAGAGATGGGAACTCCTGTCATGTCTTTATTGCTGTCTGTGTCCCAGCTAGAAAGATACTGTGAAGTTGATTTAGTAAAACGGAAGTGTGCAAAATCTTTTGCAGCTCTGCATAGAAACCAATCCGATTTCTGCGCCAGATTCTGCACTCTCCAGTTTTAGAAAATCAACCTCATGCTCTCTATTTGTCCTGATAACCATTGTCACCAAGAAAAAAAAATAGAGTTGTTATCAGATGAACACTAGAGGTGATGGTAAATCTTCCAATAGGGACTTTCTAGGAATTTTTTGTCTCTTTTTTTTTTTTGCATCATCGGGACATGCAGTAAAGGAACCCTCCCCCCAAAATACAGAATGCTTTAATAATCCCAAAGGGAAATTGTTACGACAAAGACCCACTTAAAGGGTCAATAAAGGGATTTTTTTTTAAATAACAAACATGTCATCTGATGTTTTTTCACCTTAATGCATAGAATGCATTAAGGTGAAAAAAAAATTACCTTTACAACCCCTTTAAAGACAACACAAGAGCACAACAATAGAAATACAAGATGCAAAAACACCACAAAACTACCAATAACAGCCATTAACACCAAATAACAAAATTAAAACTACACTACAAATAAAATATCCACACAATTACAATACAAAATAGAATAAATCAAACAGATTAAAATAACAGGCAAACTACCAAATACAAATAATACACCACTTGCTCTAATACCACCCCAGATAATAACCAACACAATACTAACATACTATATAAACAGTAGACAGGTGCATTCGTTTTTGTCCAAATGCATTTTCATCCGAATTTCAGAGATTTTTGCGTTCCTTTTGAAAAACGATAACGAATGTGCAAAGTCCGAAATCCAAAAGATCTGGCATAAACAATACTTTATTTTCCTTTTGTTGCGACAACAGTTTGATATCAGTCTCCTCAAAAAGTAGAGGCGGCTCTGGTCTTTCCTATAGAGCACCTCATTGTTCTTGCTCCAGTCCAACTTATTATCTATTTGCACCCCCAGATACTCTCTACTACCACCATATCCACTCCTCGGATAGAGATTGGGGTCACTGGTGGCTTCCTCTTTCTGAAATCCTCAACATGCTCCTTTGTCTTTGTAACTTTTAGATACAGATAATTAACCTCACACCATGTGACAAAGTTCTCCACCACAGTCTCTTCCCCATCCCTGATACATTACACTACCGTGGAGTCATCAGAAAACTTCTGAAGATGGCAAGACTCTGGTAGCTGAAATCAGTGGTGTGGTAAAAAGAAAGGGAGAGATAACTGTCCCCTGTGGAACCCCAGAATTGCTGATCACCCTATCTGACGCACAGTTTTGCAAACACACATAATGTGGTCTTCCTGTCAGGTAGTCTACAATCTATGACCCAAGGGAAACATCAACCTGTATTGCTGCTAGCTTCTCGCCCAAAAGAGCTGGCCTAATATTATCAAAAGCACTGGAGAACTAAAAAAACATGACCCTCACACTCCTTGCTGACTTATCCAGGTGTGTATACATGCGATTTACCATGAAAATTATAGCATCCTCAACCCCAATCTTGGCTGGTATACAAACTGCAAAGGGTCTAAAAATTTACTAACCATGGGTCGTAACTGATATAAAACAAGTCTCTCCAAGGTCTTAATGATGTGGGAGGTCTTTAATCCTTGGAGCCACAAGAACGTGGTATTTTTGGCACAGGGGACAAGACAGAATGTCTTCCACAACACATGGACCTTTCGTAGATTCAAGTTCAAGTTAAAGACCTGTTGAAGAACACTGTTGAAAAACAAAAAACAGGTTTGAACCCTTCCCTACCCTATCCAAAACTTAAAAAAAAAAAAAAAAAACAGTTTTCACTATACGCACAATAATAATAAAAACAACAAGTATATTTTTATGTTAAACACTGTGATCCTGATGTACTAATGGAGAAGGGCATGTTCATGTTAAAAGTGACGTTTTACTTATCTTTGTAAATGAGGTGGAACAGAGTAAATATTGTCTTTGCAAAGAGTAGTAAATCTTTACAATGATTAAGAGTCGGTTCACACTGGGGCGACACGACTTCCAGCACGACTTTCAGAAGCAACTTCAACACGATTTGAGCATGAACCACAGGGCGATCTGGGGCGATTTACAACACAACTTGAAGTCCTTTTCAGGTCAGGAGACATTCCAGTGGCCAATAAAACAACAATCAGCTCTGGGAGAGGGAGGGGGAGGGAGGGGTTTGCCTGAGAAATGTATGTTATCTTGCTTGAAAGTAGCTTCAATTAAAACAGTGATCAGACTTGGAAGCGACTTCCATTGAAATCAATGGGTACAAATCGCCTAGAAGTCTGATTGAAGTAGTACAGGAACCTTTTCTGAAGTCGGAGCGACATGAGTAGTGTGTATTAACACCACTCCCATTCACTTACATTGCTTTTCTGGACAGCACGAATTGGGACGACTTGAGACGACTTCAAGTCTGATCCCAAGTCGCCCCAGTGTGAACCGGCTCTAACTCATTTTAATTACACAACTGCAAGTAAAATAGCCTTTGGTCAGACCTGCTGACCATCATGGAACATGAAAGTAACAATATATGAAGAGCTTCATTAACACAAAACATATTGTTAATTCCATAATTATAACCCAAAGCCCTGAGCCATTAAACCAACCTGAACAATTAAAAACAATTACAATTATATAAACCACATCTCCCTGAGAGGAACTGTTGCGTAGAATGACAAACTCTGCAATAATAGAAAACCACAATTTTTATTTATTTTTTTAAACTATATTTCAATCAAAATACTACAATCATCATTTTTTCCATGGAGTAGAAATTACATTGGCGTGGGGGCACGCTTAATTTAAATACAAGCCGTCCCCTTTGAATTACGCGGGGATACGCCGGGCCATTTACACTACGACGTGGCAAGTTACGAAGCAAGTGCTTGGAGAATACAGCACTTGCTCCTGTAAGTTGCGGCGGCGTAGTGTAAATAGCATACGCTACGCTACGCCACCAGGTATAAAAATCTGGCCCAAAGATTTGAAACTTAGGAAATTAAAATGGTTTATTAAATAAGGATGAATTTAACAAAAATAAAATAATTCTGTAATCGAAAACTTATATATAAAACTTATCTTGGAGGTTTGAAAATATTTCCTTTTTTCATTTATAAAGATGTAAAATAGTTTTTGAAGGTACATTTCTGGTACATTTTGCTGAATTTCCACTGAATTGATACACAATATTGCCTTTTGTAAAAGAACATAAAGTAAGCACATGTTTATAGGATTTAAGTAAACGTATGCAGCCCTGTTAAAGGATAAATTGGATTTTTGATGCCCTTTAGTACGAACAGATGCTGTGTTCAACTGTGTTCAGATCTAATACTCACTTCAAATTAAAAAGCCCAAATCCGTTGATTTCACACTCCGCCTTATGCCTCTGGGAAGGTAAAATGAAAATTCTGCAACCATCACACATTCATACCAGATAGACTGTGAACGTTCCAGCTATTCAACACTTTAGACTTAATTTTCCTTTTTGTTTTAACTTTTCTTTTTGAAGCAATGGCAAACGATCTATTCTTTCATTTTAAATCTGTCCAATGTTGAATAGAGTACATTTCCAAAATACACACGCAATATGCTAGGTTACAAAATGTATATTGTTTTCATAATTAGATTGTGGGGAAACTTTTTTTATTATTTTTTGATGAAACACATATTTTAAAATACAACTGTAGTCTGCAACAGTTTTCTTGTTAATATCTATTTTGATGATTCTTTACATTATTTCGTAACTCTTTCAAGTTGAACTCCAGGCAAACAGCTAGCTACACCGAAGAAATACATATAAGGGAGCTGTTTTACCTGCCAAGAGATTTGTATTACTGTTCATCCAGTCATGAAATTTACACAGCACACTCCAGTCTTGCAGGGCAATAGACCTAAGTTTTCTCTGCTGAAGTTCAGCAACGCTTAGAGCAGTGGTTCTCAAACTTTTTTAAGATCAGGGTCCAACACCTTTCATGTGAAAAAAGATGACTCTCAGGGGGCTTGGGAACAATGTAGGTCACTATGGAAGGTTGATTGGCACTGTGGAGGCTAAGAGCTCTCAGGGGGCTTTGGAGCACTGTAGGCCACTAAAGAAAATTGGGTGGCACTGTGGAAACGGGGGGCTTTCAGTAGGCCTGGGAGCACTGTTAGATCAGGGACTTTCAAGGGGCCTGGGAGCACAGTAGGCCACTAAGGAAGGTTAGGGAGGCACTGTGGGATTGAATAGCTCTCAAACAGTACTCAATGGGAGTACTAAAGGGCAACAATGGAATTTTGGGAAGGGCACTGTGAAAACTGGGGGCTTTCAGTAGGCCTGGGGGCACTGTTAGGAAAGGGGCTCTCATGGGGCCTGAGAGCACAGCAGGTCACTATGGAAGGTTGGAGGGCACTGTGGGGGCCTAGGAATACTGTAGGCCACTATGGAAGATTGGGGGGAAAACTGCAAAGGCCAAGGTTTCTTACGGGGCCTGGGAGCACTAAAGGTCACTATAAAAGGTTGAGTGGCAGTGGTGAGGCTGATGACTCTCAGGAGGCCTGGGAGCACTGTAGGCCACTAAAGAAAGTTGGGTGGCACTGGAGGTTGAAGGCTCTCAGGGGACCTATGAGCACTGTAAGCCACTGTGAAAGGTAGGGCACGCTGAAGGCCAAGGACTTTCGAGGGCCAGGGAGTGCTGTTGGTCACTGAGGAAGGTTGGTGACAGTGGAGAGGCTCAGGGATCTATGGAAGGTTTCGGTGGCACTATGGGAGCTGGGAGGCACTTTGAGAGGTTAAGGGAAAGGAAAGGCCATGGCTTGGTGTTTGAGATCCACTGACTGAGAGGTCTTGTCCCCTTCCAAGCCTGTGACTGGACAGTGAAAGGAAAACCAGCAGAATGATAAGCGTGTCTCTCTGTCACTGTGCTCTGTCTTCCAATCAGCATTATCCTACAGCACAACTGTTCCTTGTGCTGCTTCTCCCTCCTGCATTCTGAGCTCTGGTGTACAGTTCAATGCAAGAAATTGATACCCATTCAAATTCAGGTACTTACAGCCATTCAAATTCAGCAATTTACACCATTTGCATTGAAAAATAAATACATTTGGGGTTGGATAAATTAATACAGAGTTGCATTTATTTTGTGTCTTTTTATAACTGCCAAGAGTTCAGCTTTAAATTTTTAAATAATAATGTGAAAACAATATAAGATAAGTACTCAAACCGTTGCTGTGATAATGCCAAATTTGGAATGTCACATTCAGCTGGTATTCCTGTCTGAACTTTCTGGGCATGTTTATCTGCAGAGCTGCCATTGCTTGCCATTGCTTCTAAGTAAATGTCAGTCATTAAACTGCAAAACAAATCATAGAATTTAAATTCCAGCCATTCATAATAAAGTTTACAAAGAGATTATGAAATATTTATTTTACTTTAGATATACTTTATTTTAAATACACTGGTTTCGCACCAAACAAAATATATTGCTTGCCATGCTTTTGCTGTCCTCCTATTTAAAAAAAAAAAAAAAAACTTCAAATGTGAAACCTTGAATATTTTCAAATAACATGCTTATGGTGCAACACAAATTAGGTTGTTACAAAATAATAAAGAAAAAAAATATATAGAGGAGATATTGACTATTACAAAATTTTGATGCATATTGTGGTGCAACCTAATAAGGTCTGCCCGTTCCCGGCTGAACCAATGACTGTGAAGTTTTTGATCTTATGGTATCCATGACTGAATATATATTTTTGTAAAAAAGTAGATGTCTTCTTTTTATATTTTGTCTAATAACGTAACTTGTGTTGGAAAGCGGTTGAATCGATCTGTGGGATTGTACAGGATCTGTCCATACACTGAACTGTCTTGATTTACGAGAAAAAAAAAAAGAAAACGATGTACGTGTTTTTTCTTTGGTTTCAAATTTGTATGTATAATGTACGCGACCCATTGTCTTTGGATATAAAGGAGAGAAATATAAACAAAGAACTGTTTTGTGATAAATGCATCTGTTTAACTTTTTGTGGAAAATATTCTTATTCCATATCGGTTCACAAGTAGTTTCCTTTTTTTTTTTCACAATGCAACTTTGACCAAATCTTTCAAAATGTTGCCATAAATTTGTAGGACCGAAAGGTAACTATTTTCACCAAAATATGAAGGACCTAAATTCTTTGTGGGTCTACACCATAAGGATAAATAAAGCTTGTATGAATGTTTTTTTAATATCTTTTTATTTTTTTACATAGGAGCAAAACAGAGTTAAAGGAGAAGTTCTAGAAACACCCCAGCAACGCCTCCCTAGACCCATACATATGCTACCTACCCCTGGCAGGTGCAAACATTCCTCTTCTGACCACAGCAACCTCTCACATTGTCTACAGCAATGGTTCTCAAACTTTTTGAGACCAGGGTCCAGTCAATTCTTCCTAAACCTTCCATGCCCCAGCAGTAAAAAGTTTATACTCACACAATAGAAGTAAGGGAATGAAAAATGTGCATTGAAATGTTGGAAGGCTCTGGATGGAGATGGATTTCCCTGCAGGGGGTTGGAGGTTGTGGAGGGGGTTTCTGGACTCTTCTGCAGACTTAGTTGCCCCTTTATAGAATGAGGTTTCTTGAGGGGGCAGGGGGAGAGGCCCTATGGGGGGTTTGGGGGCACTGTGGGATGTAGATTTAGGTTTAGGGCATTATGGAGGGCTGGAGGCTCTGCAGCAAGCTGGGAGGGGGGGGGTGTACTGTGAGAGGCTGGGTAGCACAGTTTGAAGTTGGGAGTACTGAGGCTCTCTTAGGGTCACTGTGGGCTACTACAGAAGGCTAGGGGCACTATGGAACCTGGGAAACTGTGGGAAGATACGACATCTGCAGATGCCTGGAGGCCCTGGAAAAGGGAGGCTGCAGCCCAGCAGTGGGCCACAAACCTGTGGTTGAGAACCACTGGTCCACAGCTCAGCTGTTAAAATCTAGTTCTGGGATGGATCCACACCTCTGCTATTAAAAAAAATCTAGTTTTGGGATGACCGTGTCTGTGAAGTAATGTCCTATAGATTTAAATGAGATGTTGATCCCACCGTACGGGTATGTCCTATTTAAGTGGGCAGGTACTGGATTTTTTTCTGGCCAGACTCTGGACAATGCAGGAAGTAAGCATGTCTCTGCTTAGCACCTTTAGGTGGCTAGGAAGGAAATCTTTGTTGTTCCTAAACTTTTTATGTTTTCTAAACTTGTCTGTTAAGAAAAATATCTGAATTAAGGTATGTCAGAATGTTAAAGAAAAAAAGCTAAATAAACCAATGAAAACACTTTGCAGCTTATGTCCATGGCCCATTGTTGTATAAGAACGCTTTTCTTTAAAAAAAATAAAAAATAAAATTAAATTTCAATTATTGTACAAGATTAAATTCCAATGCAATGTCAACACAACTGGAAGAATATAAAAAGTAAAGTCCAGAAGAGCCTCATAGATGCTTAAAATTCAAAATGTCTTCTTCACCGTATAAATGTATTGTCCACACAACTGGAAGAAAATAAAAAGTAAAATCCAGAAGAGCCTCTTAGATGCTCACAATTCAAAATCTCTTCTCCATTGTCTACATGTATTTTCCACACAACTGGAAGAAAATAAAAAGTAAAATCCAGAAGAGCCTCTTAGATGCTCAAAATTCAAAATCTCTTCTCCATTGTCTACATGTATTTTCCACACAACTGGAAGAAAATAAAAAGTAAAGTCCAGAAGAGCCTCGTAGATGCTCAAAATTCAAAATGTCTTCTCCACCGTATAAATGTATTGTGCTGTTATCATCTTGGCAGAGTTAAGCATTTGTTAAAATATTAAAACTTATTTAAATAGGATGTGACACCTACAGGAGCCGCACATTTACCAACATTCCTTATAAAATGTGAAATAAATTGGCACATGCTTCTGACCAAACTGAATTGATATCTCTCCATTCTCCGTCCTTTGCCAATGTTAGATGGATCAAACTTATGGTGAGGTTCCTTCCTTTGATGGCTTTACGATTCTGTATGTGTTCGTACTGTGGATAATGGAAAAAAAACATTTAGAGAGATAACCAATATTCAACAAAGTACACTGCTAGAAGGGTTTAGAGAGGACAACCAAGTCTTTTGTGTTTTATTAGAGTTGATGTCTTACGGGTGAATTTATGATAGAATTTAAGTATTTGTCCATTGAAACTGAATCTAAATTTGTACTATGTGAATGAATTGAAATCAAATGTTCTCAGGTTGTTATAACAATATACCAATGACTAAGTTGTAAGAAAGCCTATCTATAAAATTCAATTTTTATACAAGGTAGACCAGATCCAAGAAAAATATAAATGCTATAGTTTTGTTTTGTTTTTTTAAGTAATTATCTTTTGCTATACGCGAGCCACAATTTCCAAGAAATTACTTGAACTCCTCAAGTCTTTATGAACCATTCAACTCAAACTAAGCCATCCAATCTAACTCTTACACTGATTTCTCATTAATATTGGTTTGCTCTATAAAATGGTTCCTACACTAATCACAGTGGGGGGGACGTCAATGTGTAAAAAAAAAAAAAAAATGTATTCCATGTGTTGTAATCCTAATATGTGTGCCATCACAAGCCCACACTGGGTGATTTATACGAAAGCTTTTTTTTTTTAACTCAATTATCTGGTGAAGGACCTAATGACATGCTGTTCCCTAACACCTATATACCTGAATACCAGTTCTCTCTGGAAAATGTTGCAAGGCTTTTCTTGACTGTCCTTATGGTGCCATTCTATGAATTCCTCTCTTTTCTGGCACATTGTGTAGAGATTGTCCACAACTGTGCTATTAATGAAACACAAAATATCCTTGAAGATGCCATAGAATAGTGGTCAATAAAAAACTTGTACCCGTTTCCAGAAACAGCTTAACTAATATCTACAATAAAAAAATCCTTCAAATGAATACAGTTTAAAATTCTAGTTGTTTTTTTTTTTTTAAACTTCCAGCACAAGCTTTAAAACATTATAATAATTCTTATTGTGGTAGTTACTCCTATTTAGAAGTTGTTATGGTGATGTGAATTGATGCCAAATGATGGACTATGACTAGATCTCTTCCCTTATGTTTCAATGCTGTTTTAAAAGTCACTATGCACTATGCCGATCTCTTTAAATGATACCAATGTATGATGATTTCCATGATTATTAGCCATTTTTTTTTTCTAACGATTTTCACTGTGTGGTTGGAAAAAAGGTATTCGATGGGGGCAGGAATTGTAAGATGTGAAATTTTCAAGATTCAAGTCTCAATCCAATAATTCACTTATTCACTCGAATTTTCATCCCTCTGCCTCAGTTTTTCCAATTCTAATTGCGATAATACTGTAATTAAAATTTTCTCACTTGCTTCTTGTGTGTTGACTGTTTATTTGCATGAAAGGATTGTCATGTAGGAACATCATGGGGCAAAGTAAAGGCCTGTGTGGATGGACTTTTGGTTTATGTCAATGAGTAAATGCAGTGTGCTTACAGGTAGGGTTGCACCGATGAGCAAAAAACAGGAGGGTTATCAAACAAGAGATCTCCAAGAAAGGAGGAGAACTCAGATGATAAAAGAAGCTACTATAGGTAATAATGGGCCATACTCACTAAAGTAAAAATGTATATAAATTTATTGTGAAATACATAAACCTAATAGAAATGGCTAAGATCAGCTAATAACCTATTGGTCTCAAGAATGACAAGCAGTGGTACACCAGTGGACTACCAGTCCACTATGTACGTGTTGGTAACCAACACACAAGAACAAATACAAACATGAAACAACAATGGAGGTGTCGGTATTGGCGCCGAAGTACTCATGATACTGAAACTGTTATCTTTGTGGTGCGATTTGAGCCCATACAAAATTGATGGGCTCAAATTGCACTGCAAAGAATTGCATGTGATTTGAACAGGAATACGGTGCGATTCCTATCCGAGTCATCTGTCTTTTTTTTGTTTAAAACGCAAAAAATAAAACACGCAAAGGTGATCACATACCACCAAAAGAAAGCTCTATTTAAGGGGAAAAAATGCCATAAATTTAAAGCGTTGCATGACCACACAATTTTTAGTAACACAGTGCCTTATCGCAAAAAAAAAAAATCCTGGTCAGGAAGGGGGGTAAATCTTTTGGAGGTCAAGTAGTTAAGTTCACCTTTTCAGGCAGAATTTCACTTTTCATAATAAATGGAAGCTGTCCCAAATGTCAATTCTACCCCAATGCAGGTGGTCAGACACTATAGCTAGCTACTGTGTGCTTCATCTATAGCAGCCCCCTTTCCCTTAAAGTGATACTAAAGGTTAGATTTTTTTAAAATAACAAACATGTCATACTTACCTCCACTGTGCAGTTTGTTTTGCAAAGAGTGGCCCCGATTGCTGTTTTCTGGGCTCTCGCGGCTCCTCCCCATATCAGATAACCCCCTAGGAGAAACGCTCTCCCAGGGCTCTAGAGTCAAGCATTTAGCGTCCATAGCCGCCGAATGCAGGACTCTGCCCCACCCCACGCGTCATTGGATTTGATTGACAGCAGCAGGAGCCAATGGCTGCGCTGCTATCAATCTATCCAGTCAAGAGCCGAGAACCCCAAGCAGAGAGACAGTGTGTCCTTCCCAGGGCTCATGTAAGTAAAACGGGGGACTAGGGGGCCTGTGACTGCCAGAAGTTTTTATGCATAGGATGGTTTTCAACCTCTTTTCAACCACTTTAAAGGGAGGCAGGCCTACTGGTACTTGGTTGCCCCACGACTTATACACAATTCTATAGTGCCTGGCTACCACACCAGGGCAGACGCGAACAGAGCAAACAGACTACTTGCAGTTTAGCAGACAGATAGCATGGTTCTAAGATGGTCCAGGTAATAAGACAGGCTGAGTTCAGGGAATAGTTTAATATCCGATCCGGATCATACACAGGAAAATCCAACAGCAAAGTAAGGCAGACAAACGGGAGGCTTGATCAGGAACAATGCAGGTAACTGTCTATATTACAAGCAAGGAATAGAGTGTTCGGTTTCCTTATTTCAGGTGACTGATGAGATCAGACACAGACAGGGGCAAAGCAACAGCCAACACCGGTTGTGTTGGAATGAGAAGCAGGGGCACTAATTGATCGTGACAGAAGCGCTTTCCAATGCCATTTCTGGCCCAGTCATCCCCATGTGCTTTTCTCTCACTTACCTCATTCACAGGAGGTTTAAAATCTTGCCAGTTAATTTTTAATTTTGAAATTATTTTTAGAGTCCATCACTTCCTCGGCTTTCACTTCCTGTAGGTCAACTCCCAGAAGCCTTCACTTCCTTGTTGCATCACAGATGAGGGTGTGATAGGGTGGCACGTGGCATCATGCACGGTCCACTCTTAGTTTATCTAAATATTTTGGTTCCTTGACTCCTTTTTTTTGCACCCTAGCTTTTCCACCAGCTCTTTGAGCTGCTGATTTCGGCCTTTGGAGTAAACAGGACGACAGATGTCTCTCTCAAGTTCTTCAATCTGACTCATCATTACCTGCAACATCTTCCCCTGCAGTTCCCATACAAAACCCTATGCAATGGTTACAGAGGCAACAAGCCTTATTCTCCATTTGATCTATTCTCTGGATACCAGATATTTTTGCTCTACTGACTGCCTTTGAATCCTTGACCCCAACACATGTGGTCTCTCAATTATATTCCATTCTCCAAGCTTTTGCCTACCCAGACCTCCCTGCATACACACAGACATGAGAAATTGAAATTAAAACAGTCTTTTCCCCCATCGGACTGGCAAAAGTGTTTACACTGACCCACAAGATTATCTTTTGCCACAAAAACACGTATAATCATGAGAAAATCGCTCACACAACTTCTTAAACAGGAAAGCAGGGTCTTACAAAGATGCACAAGTTTTGGAGGCATGGCCCCTAGTAAACTGTGTGACAGGGTGACCACGCAAGAATGCAGTTGGAAGACAGTTGTCACCCTGCAACAGGAAATGCCTAAACAAGAACCCTCATGTTAGGATCACTAAGTAATTATTTAACCCATTGCTGACAAGGCTTTTTCTGGCACATTTTGTTTACAAGTTTAAATCAGTATTTTTTGATAGAAAATTACTTAGAACCCCAGTCATTATACATGTTTTTTTTTTAGCAGAGACCCTATGGAATAAAGTAGCGATTGTTGCAATTTTTTGTGTCACACGGTATTTGCGCAGTGGTTTTGCAAATACAATTTCATTGGAAAAAATACACTTTAATGAATAAAAAAATAAAAACACAATGGGCCAGATTCAGGTAGAGTTGCGCTGGAGTATTTCGATATGCGCCGCGTAACTGTGAATATGCGCCGTCGTTTCTATGTGTCCGTACCCACCAAACTAGATGCGACAGAAAACGGGCCAGACGCCAGAGTCTCGTCAGCGCATGATTTCGCTTGGCGCATCAGTCGCGCCTATTGATTTCCCCTGCAAATATGCAAATGAGGGAGATTTCCCGATTCGCGAACGGATTAGCACCATACGCTGGCTACATGCGCCGCGTGTATCTCGTCCGTCCGGCGCAAAGTTATTTCTACAAATAGCTGCTTTATCTTTACTCCAGACGGCCACAGGTCAGCAGGAGAGCAGCTACAGCAGCGTTACCGACGATAAGAGCTAGCTGAGCACCCCCACTTGCAGGACAACACCTCTGTCCATGCTTGTCTGTCAACTTTTACAGCCATGGAGGAAGACATCATAGGTCTCCATAGCCGAGATGACGGCTGACAGCTCCTGGCCTTTAGAGTTCAGCTTTCTCTTGTGTGTTTGCGGGGAACGGGAGCAGCCATCTCAGAACAAAAGTAACTTCACTGCGGGGAGGAGGAACAGGATATACTTTAGTGCCGGAATGGCGCATCTACGGGCGCATTTAAATGCCCAACGGAACGCATTGCGCTGACGTTTCCCGTGAAGTGGTGCCGACGGAAGTTGTGAGCATGCGCACAAGGGGGCGAGTGAAGCCTCACTTACTGCGCATGCTCCGTGGATGATGCGCTGAACGTAAGCCTCTGCGCTGGGCTCCGCCCATCATTTACATATGATCACACCCACTTCCACTTGCGTCGGGTTACGACAGCGCATTTTCGTTACTCCGGCGCAAGTTTAGGAGCAAGTGCTATGTGAATTACAGTACTTGCGCCGAAAGTGTCGGCGGAGTAACGTAAATGAGAAACGTTACTCCAAAGTAAAGAAGTGCCCATCTACCTGAATCTGGCCCTTATTTTTTGTATAATATAATGCACGTTCGTTATTGTTTGTTAAAATTAATTTGAAAATGCTCGAAATTCGAACGAAAATGCATTCGGACGAAAACTAATGCACATGGTATGTATGGCATTTGTGATTTTTGCCCATAGTTCAGCTTCAACACTATGTTGTAAGGTCCCCTTCAGAATATGGGTTCATTTTTATTTCAGCGTTGGGTTATGCCATTTTATTTTCTGAAATTCTCTGATTATTTTTGTCAGAAGATGATGTTATGTTGAGCAAATGGATACCTAACATGTCACGCTTTACAATTTTGCACACTCGTGGAATGGCGACAAATTACGGTTTAATTTAAAATCTCCATAGGCGATGCTTTAAATGCCTTTACAGGTTACCAGTTTAGAGTTACAAAAGAGGTCTAACGTTAGAATTATTGCTCCTGCTCTAACGTTCGTGGCAATACCTCACGTATTGTGTGAACACTGTTTATATATGTGTGCACAACTTGCCTATGCGTTCACTTCTGCCACACGAGCACGGAGGGATGGAGGTGCTTTCATTTTTTTGTACTTATTTATTTAACTTTTTATTTTTACACTGTCACTTAAAAAAAAAAAAAAAACACATTTTATCTATTACATTCCTTGTAATAGAAAGAAGGTTTACAGGTCCTCTTTATGGAGAGATCTTGAGTCAAAAAGACCCCAAATCCCTTCTTTACCTTTGAATATAAAATATCATAAAAAAAAGTAATTCCAGCCTAGACCAGAAGTGTTAGAAACCCCCCCCCCCCCCCGCTACTTCTAAAAGCATATCAGGGGCTCAAGCCGCTCCGACTGGTTTCATGAGAAAGCCAGCCGCCGGCTGCAAAAAACGGTACCGGGGTTATGGCTGAAATCTTCAACCATAAACCTGACAAACCACTTGCAAACCGTCACGTATATACACGTATTGAGGTCAGCAAGTGGTTAATGAAAGTTGATTCAAAAGTGTTAAAAGGATTCAAAACAACTTTTGAAATTTCATGAACATGAGCCCATTCTATCAACTCCAGATCATGGCTAGAGACCGAGAGCTCTCCATGACAGCTCAGTCACTGTGCTGGGAGCGTGTTCTCAGCACAGAAACTTCAGCCATTTATGGATGCATATGTACGGCATGTGGGTGTTAAAGCCCGCTTTCTTGCACATATACTATATTGCCAAAAGTATTGGGACACCTGCCTTTACATGCACATGAACTTTAACCACTTCAATACCCAGCCATCGTCAAATGACAGCCACAGATGGGATCTCCCATTCTGGGTGGACGTCATATGACGTCCTCGGCTTTCCGCCGCCGCTGTGGCGTTTGGGGATCCGGTGTGTCCCTCGGGAGACAGCCGTTCCCCGGTGGGGGTATTGGAGCGGTGGCGGAGTGGCAGCGGTGGACGGCGGAGCTTTTCATGCCGCTGACCGGCTCCCATTGTGCAGAGCTGAGCAGCGGCGTGCATGGCGTCCGTGAGCGCCCCCGGGGGCACACAGCACGGCGATCGAGGATCCGGTGTGTCTCTCAGGACACAGCCGATCCCCGATCGCACTAAACTAGCAGTCGTGTAGCGGTGGGCGGTGACACTTTCTGGTGCAGCTTACCGGATTAGATGCAGAGCTGCGCAGCGGGGTGCACGACGACCGTGCGCACCCCCGGCGGCGCGAAATGTAGCAATCAGGGCTGAGGCTTTTCCTATGGCTACAGCCCAGCCCCGATCATGGTAAAGAGTCAATGAAATTGCCTCTTTACCACGTGACCGGCTGTGTCTAATCACAGCCGGTCACTAAATGTAAACACAACACTGTCAGTGTGTGTAACTTACTGTTGCTGTTCTCCTCTTCACACACAGATCCAGTGTGAGGAGGAGATCAGCTAATAGTGAGTTACACACCTGCAATCTACCACTGTGCCCAGATTGCCCCCCCCCTAAATAAAGAGTACCTGTCATTTAGTACCTGTTACCTCAGTACCCGCCACCTCAGTACCCGCCACCTCACCAGAGTACCCGCCACCAGAGTACCTGCTACCTCACCAGAGTACCCGCCACCAGAGTACCCGCCACCTCACCAGAGTACCCGCCACCAGAGTACCCGTCACCTCGCCAGAGTACCTGCCATCAGAGTACCCACCACCAGAGTACCCGCCACCAGAGTACCCGCCACCTCACCAGAGTACCCGCCACCAGAGTACCCGCCACCTCACCAGAGTACCTGCCACCAGAGTACCTGCCACCAGTGTACCTGCCACCTCACCAGTGTACCCGCCACCTCACCAGTGTACTCGCCACCTCACCAGTGTACTCGCCACCTCACCACTTGCCACCAGTGTATTCGTCACCTCACCACCTGCCACCAGAGTACCCGCCACCTCACCATCTGCCACCAGAGTACCCACCACCTAACCAGAGTACCTGCCACCTCACCACCTGCCGCCAGAGTACCTGCCACCAGAGTACCCACCACCAGAGTACCTGCCACCTCACCACCTGCCACCAGAGTACCTGCCACCAGAGTACTTGCCAGAAACCAGTACCTGGTTGAGAAATGAAATGTGTAATTTATGCTAGTAGAATGCCTGGCGGTACTACTTGGATGTTAGACCTCTGTATGTGGGCAGGCTGTGTAAAAGTCTCACACATGTGGAATTGCCATACTCAGGAGGAGTAGCAGAATGTATTTTGGGGTGTTATTGCAAGTATGCATGTGCTGTGTAAGAGAAGTAACTTGTTGTTATGACGATTTTGTGAAAAAAAAATACAAAATACAAGAATTGTGGGAAAAAATTACACCTTCAAAAAACTCACAATGCCTCTTACTAAATATCTTGGAATGTCTGCTTTCCAGAAAGGGGTAATTTGGGGGGCATTTGTACTTTCCTGGCTTGTTAGGGTCTCAAGAATTTAGATAGACCATCAGTACTTAAGGTGTGATGTGATCATTTTTCAATGATTTGCACCATAGCTTGTAGACTCTTCGGCCCGAGATACGCCGTTGTAAGTACAAATGTGCACCATCGTATCTATGCGCCGATTCCCAAAGCTAGATATGTCTAAAAAATAGGCTTCAGCCGCCTGACGTAACTTGCCTACGGCGGCGTATTGTGGGCGCATAGTTACGCTGGACGCATTCGGCGTTCCCATTTTAAATATGCAAATGAGTAAGATACGCCAATTCACAAACGTACTTGCGCCCGGTGCATGTTTTAAGCGATTTGCATAAGGGTTACGTCCGGCGTTAAGTTATTCCTCATATAGGAGGCGCAACCCATGCAAAGGTATGGACCAGGGAACGAACGCCGTCGATTTTTACGCCGTTTACGTAGTAGGTGAATAGGGCTGTGCGTAGGTTACATTGACGTCGTAGGCAGTGTTTTGACGTATCTTAGGCAATAGGCAGTTATTTCGATGTGACTGTAAGCATGCGCACTGGGATGCATCCAAGATACGACGCATGTCGTGTTTTTAGTACTTGTTTGAAGCTCAGCCCATCATATGCATGGGGTCACGCTTCATTTAAATGTTACGCTCCCACTTCCAGCTTACTTCCACCTACTTTCACTTACGTCGGCTTACGCAGACGACTATATGCTACGCCGGCGCAACGTTGGGAGCATTTGCTTTGTGAATACCATGCTTGCCTCTCAACGTTGCGCCGGCGTAGCGTAAAGAAGATACGCTACGTCCACATAAAGATGCACTGAGGTACGTGAATCTATAACTTTCACAGAGACCAAATAATATACACTTTTTTTTTATTATTTTTACTAAAAATATGTAGCAGTATACATTTTGGCCCAAATTTATGAAGAAAATGTATTTATTTGCAAAATTTTAGAATAGAAACTAAAAAAAAGTGGGGTTTTTTCAAAAATTTCTCTTTTTTCGCTTATACTGTATTGCAAAAAATAAAAAACCCAGCGGTGATTAAATACCACCAAAAGAAAGCTCTGTTTGTGAGAAAAAAATGATAAAAATTTGGTTTGGATACAGTGTAGCATGTCATTCAAAGTGTGAGAGTGCTGAAAGCTAAACATTGGTCTGGTAAAGGAAGGGTGTATAAAAGCCCTGTATTGAAGTGGTTAATGACATCCCAGTCTTACTCCGTAGGGTTCAATATTGAGTTGGCCCACCCTTTGCAGATAGAACAGCTTCAACTCTTCACAAGGTTTAGGAGTGTGTCCATGGGAATGTTTGACCCATTCTTCCAGAAGTGCATTTGTTAGGTCAGGCACTGATGTTAGACGAGAAGGCCTTGATCAAAGTCTCTGCTTTAATGCATCCCAAAGGTGTTCTATCAGGTTGAGGCAGGGCAGTTAAGTTCCTCCACTCCAAACTCACTCATCCATGTCTTTATGGACCTTGATTTGTGCACTGGTGCTCATTCATGGTGGAACGGGAAGGGGCCATCCCCAAACAAAGTTGGGAGCATGAAATTGTCCAAAATGTCTTGGTATGCTGACGCCTTAAGAGTTCCCTTCACTGAAACTAAAGGGGCCAAGCCCAACCCCTAAAAAACAACCCCCCACACCATAATCTCCCTCCACCAAATGATCTGGGCCTGTGCACAAAGCAAGGTCCATAAAGACATGGATGAGTGAGTTGAAGAGGTGAAGCTGTTATAACTGCAAAGGGTGGGCCAACTCAATATTGAACCCTACGGACTGAGACTGGGATGCCATTAAAGTTCATGACAATATATTGTAGGTGTTACCACGGTGGTATGAGGCTAAATGATCAATTGCCACTTAGTGGCAACATTGAAGCACTGTTGGGAAACAGGCACAAAGCGTTGTCACCCTATGCTAAAATTACATTTTAATGACTGGGTTCACATATACTTTAAAGCGGAGCTCCGCTGTAAAAAAAAAAAAAAAAATTAAAAGCCAGCAGCTACGCATACTGCAGCTGCTGACTTTTAATATTAGGACACTTACCTGTCCTGCAGTCCAGCGATGTCTGCAGCAGAAGATGAGCAATCGCTCGTCTATCTGCTGCCCCCCCCCCCCCCCGCCATCCTCGGTGAGGGAATCAGGAAGTGAAGCGCTCCGGCTTCACTGCCCGTTTCCCAACGGCGCATGCGCAAGTCGCGTAGCACCGTCCTCACTGGTCCCTGCTGTGTTCTGGGAGCCGAGTGTTTCCCAGAACACAACAGGCGGGGGCGGGAAGTGACGCACTACCCGCAGAATCCCCGCAGTGAGGACTCCTGGAAGTGGGTGCAACTACCTGTTCTGACAGGTATCTGCACCCTCCTCCCCCCTGAAAGGTGTCAAATGTGACACTCAGGTATTCACACCTGAGTGTTTTCAGCTCGTAAAACACCATAAAAACACCCAACAAGCAAAATCCCATTAATTTCAATGGCACCTGTTCACATCTGAGCATTTTGTCGCCTGAAGCAAAACGCCAGAAGCTCAAGAAATGTACATGAGCTTCTTTTTAGGCAGATTACAGGCGTTTTTCTGTTTTTTTTACATTGGTGACCCTTTGACCTGTACAAAATCGTGGCAAAATCACGCAACTTTCTGCCTGAAAAGGAAACACTCAGGCGTAAATACAGACTAAGGCCCCTATCACACATGTGGACCGTTCAGGTCCGCCTGTCAGTTTTTTAGGTGGACCTGAACGGACGCTCCGTGCACTTCTATGGAGCGACGGATGTCAACGGTGACATGCCCGCTGACATCCGACCTGCTCCGATCCGCCAAGGTGTGACAGAGGAAAACCCTACTTTTCCATCCATCTGGCGGATCGGAACAGATGACGGACCATAGAGTCCGATCCCCCATAGGGGAGAGCGGCGCTCTGACAGGTCGGTCCCTGCACAGTGTGGAGAGGCAGACCAGTCATCTGCCTGCTTAGCGACGGAGCAATCCCCGCTGAGCAAAGCGGAACCCGCACACGGATCTGCCCCGCGTGAAAGGATCCTAAGGTGTATGAAAGTGTTCAGAGAATAATTGAAGTCAACAAAAGAGCTTGTTCTAGAAGGTGCGCCATGCATACATGAGCTGAATTCATTAACATCTTAATTTAGAAAAATCGTTATATTAACCATGGGGTATTGATAAACGTTGAAGGATGAGCTATGGATCACAGGCTGGCACTCAGGAACAGTGACTGTAACGATTTCCAAAAGTCAGAGGCAATTGATGTCCCAATCAATACCCCACACTTCTTCATTTAGACAGGGCCGATCATTCCGCTACTTCCCAATCCGCTGCATCAGCATGAAATACCGCTGTTATCTCATCCGGCCAAAACTGCACTTGGAGACAAGGATACTGTCAGAAATAATATGTAATACATTGCATGTTATTGTATATACAACATATATGTATGTATGTTATGTCCGTTAGACACCTACAATGGGGAATTATTTATTTTGGTGACACAAATGATGGGACACTATTCTTCCCAATTATACCAAAGATGGAGCACTTTTCCTTCTACTGACATTAGCGATGGGGCACTATTCCTTCTACTGACTCCAATAATGGGGCATTATTCCTTCTACTGATATCAGTGATGGGGCACTATTCCTTCTACTGAAACCAATGATGGGACACTATTCCTCCCACTGACTCCAATGATGGGGCATTATTCCTTCTACTGATATCAGCGATGGGACACTGATCCTGCCACTAACACCAATGAATAGGACACTATTCCGCACTCTAATATTAACCATGGGACACTATTCCTTCGACTGGTAGCAATAATGGGGCACTATTTCTTCTAGTGACACCAATGATGGGGAACTATTCCTCCCACTGACACCAACAATGGGGCACTATTCCTCCCACTGTTATCAACAATGGGGAATGTAACACAACTACTCTGCTTGAGTGCTTTTATCATATACTGCTTCCTTCCAGTCTGAATATAGATATCAGATATTCCAACCGCTGACCACAACAAACGAAGCAATACTCATTTGGTTGCTGAACATGAACTGCTTTATTTGAGATGACACACAAATATATACAGCAGGCTGACAATACAAACTGTAACCAGAAACCTAATTAACATGAGCTAGTTTACTAATCATTTACCCAGACTAGGTGACTCAGAGATATGACCTTTCAGGGTAGACTTGCCGTCTCCTCAGGCCGCGTACACACGATCGAACATGTCCACTGACCAGTTTCAGTAGACATATCCGATCGTGTGTACGGCCTAGTGGACAGGTTTCCAGCGGACAAAAGTTTTAAAGCATGCTTTAAAACTTGTCCACTGGAAACCTGTCCGTCGGATGGATTCGACGCATGTGTGGAAGCATTTTATTTCCTGGTTTGGTGACGTGGCGGCGTCAACGTCACTGCCACGTCACCGTCACATCACCGCGTTCTCTGTCCGAGGGGATTTTCGTCCGATGGTGTGTACACCTTGCCGAACCAAAATCCTGCAGGAGACATGTCCGATGAAAACGGTCCGCGGTGAAAATGACAATGGTCCCAAAAACGTGTCAAAAGTGTCCCATGTGAAAAATGTACCTTTAAAAAAAAAAAGTGTCCGATGTGTCCGCCATAATGTAGCAGTCATGAAAAAAATTGTCGATCGCCGCCATTAGTAGTAAAAAAAATATTAATAAAAATGCCATAAAAACTATCCCCTATCTTGTATACGCTATAAATTTTGCGCAAACCAAACGATAAACGCTTATTGCGATTTTTTTTACCAAAAATAGGTAGAAGAATACGTATCGACCTAAAGTGAGGAAACATTTTTTTTTAATTCTCTTTTGGGGATATTTATTATAGCAAAATATAATTTTTTTAATTTTTTTTAATTGTCGCTCTATTTTTGTTTATAGCGCGAAAAATAAAAACCACAGAGGTGATCAAATACCACCAAAAGAAAGCTCTATTTGTGGGGAAAAAAAATACGCCAATTTTATTTGGGAGCCACGTCGCACAACCGTGCAATTGTCAGTTAAAGTGAAGCAGTGCCGAATCGCAAAAAGGGGCAAGGTCCTTAACCTGCATAATGGTCCGGGTCTTAAGTGGTTAATAATGTCCCTTTGCATTACATAACAAAATATCTTCCTAAATTCTTGTAGCTCCCTCAAATCCCAGGGCCCATAGTCGGTAGTCAAGAGGTTCCATTACCCCATGTGAATGAGTAATGGGTACATAGTACCCCTACCCATTCACAAAACAAGTGGCAAAAAGTAATAGACAATAGACAGTTTGACATATCCCTTATAAAAAAAGGAAGAAATAGTGCACCTGCCGACCCGAAAAATTAAAACATTTCCCGCCTCCTGAAAGACCTCTTAGCGAATACCTACTCTCCGCTTTGGCATTTCTTATATAGGTAAGGGGCGGCCACCTAGCTACGTCACTCAGTGGCCCCACCCCCACGTGACATCACACACCAATCATGCACAAGTTTGTGATGTCAGAAGGGGGGTTGCTATCAGGGGACATAGCTGGGTGGCCGCCGCCCCTTATCTATATAAGAAATGTCAAAGTGGAGACCCAAAGGGTCTGCTTTGGACTTGGGGGGACCCCACGCCCTTTTTTTCTAAATTGTCAGTCTTTTTTTGTTTATAGCGCAAAAAATAAAAACCGCTGAGATGATCAAATACTACCAAAAGAAAGTTCTATTTGTGGGGAAAAACATACATCATTTTTTTTGATTGTGCAGCGTTGCACGCCTATGCAATTGTCAGCTAAAGTAACGCAGTGCCGTATCGCAAAAAATGGCCTGGCCATAAAGGAGGGGGGGGGGGGGTTAAACCTTCCAGAGCTGAAGTGGTTAATTAACCACTTAACGCCCGCCACACAACTATGTACGTCCACAGAATGGCACGTACAGGCACATGGGCATACATGTACGTCCCTGCCTTGTTGCGGGTCGGGGGTCCCATCTGTGCGTGCGGCGGTCGACGCCCCCTCGTGATCGCTCCTAGCCAATCCGGCATCCTCCCGCCTTGTCACTTCCTCTGTCTTTATAATGTAAACACAGGCAGGGGAAGTGATGTGAGCTCTCCTCTCTGTGGTATTTTCAATCCGCTGAGAGGAGAGAAGACTCACAGTAAGTCGCACCAACAGCACACTGACACAGTACACATAGGCACATTTAACCCCTTCCGATCACCCCCCCAGCCCCCTGTCACAGTGTCACTGATTGCAATGATCATATATTTACTGATCACTGCATTTAGTGTCAGTGTGACAATTAGTGTGACAGGCAGTTAGTGTTAGGTCCAGGGTAGCCCCCGTACCCCCCTAATATGGTTTTAACCCCTTGATCACCGCCCTAGTTAACCCTTTCACTCCCTATTGCCAGCGTCACTAAGCGATCGGTTTTCTGATCGCTGTATTAGTGTCGCTGTTGCCACTAGGTAGCTAAAAAAAAAATATTGCGATTTTTTTTTACTAAAGACATGTGGCTGAATACATTTTGGGCTAAATGTTTGACTAAAATTTTGTTTATTCGATTTTTCTTATAACAAAAAGTAAAAAATATTGATAATTTTTCAAAAATGTCGCTCTATTTTTGTATATAGCGCAAAAAATAAAAATCGCAGAGGTGATCAAATACCATCAAAAGAAAGCTCTATTTGTGGGAAGAAAAGGACGCAAATTTTGTTTGGGAGCCACGTCGCACGACCGCGCAATTGTCTGTTAAAGCGACGCAGTGCCGAATTGTAAAAACACATTTGGTCATTTAGCAGCATATTGGTCCGGTCCTTGAGTGGTTAAAGATTTTCCTGCCAATACAACTCTAAAAAAAAAATAATGAAAATTTCACGAAGAAAACAGGCAACGCCATCATGCACCTTTGCTTTCTCATGCAATAGCTGACGTTACGGATACAGTATATCAGGCCCTTTCGTGTTTTCACCGCACACATCTATTGGCTGGCTGGAGCGGCAGATATAAAGTGTCCTCTCGGCTCTATATTTAGGTTGTGGAAACTCTTAATAAAAAGCAGAGTTTGAATACAGACCAGAAGTGGCAGGAGAAAGTAATCCTCTTAAAGTCATTCTACAACAATGTCTGCGCTATAATACGGAGCTGCCAGTGGTTGGGGATTTAGCCCGCGTGTGCTGTCCTATCCAGTTCTCTATTGTTTGTCTTCGGCGCGGTCTAAATTACTTTTAAGGTATCTCTCTCCGTCTGCATAATTCGGAAGGCCTAATTCCCGTCTACAGAGACTTACTGCAATGTAAACGCCAAAAGAATTCCGGGGGATTAAATCCAAAAATCTTCATTACAGAAATATATGGTAATATACAGTCGTATGTTATAGGAGTCTGTAGATTTATTTTGCCCTATTTACTGTACGAGTGTTCTATTGCTTTAGCACATTTTGCAGAGTATTTGCACCATGATTATATGTCATTATTACATTGTATATCCCTCTATGTTGTGGTCGTTCAGGTGCTTATCTAATAGTTTCTTGAAACCATCGATGCCCCCCGCTGAGACCACCACCTGTGGAAGGGAATTCCACAGCCTTACCACTCTTAAAGTAAAGAACCCTCTACATAGTTTAAGGTTAACCCCTGCACAAATACAGTGTGACATAAAATATTGCAACGATCGCAATTTTATTCTCTAGATTTTCAGCTAAAAAAGAGCATAAGGGGTTGCAGGGGTCACAATCGCAACCTCGTCCCTAGCTCCAGGGGGCAACTGCAGTACACCTGTCATATTATCATATCCTCTACAAAGTCCAGCTCCGATCTGCCCTAGGGCCCCACAGCCATGCTCCAGTACTGGGCTTCTACTTTGCCTTCTGCAGTCCACACACCTCCAATCTCATTGGCTGGGGAGAAGCTGTGAGGCATTTCCTGAATGGAGAAGAGCACAAGGTGAGAACAGCCCAGGATGGGGAAGTGTCTGTGCTGTGTGCTGGCAACATGGAATGATAACAGTGCCTACCGAGGCAAGAGGATGAGAGTGCCGTCCAATAGCCATGATGGGACCGATGTCACTGGTGAGGTAAGACACCGCTGGTGACTACCAGCTGGGATTCTCTGTACCCTCCCACCCAGGGATGTCCGCTTATCCCACTCCCCTCACAACGTTGGAAAAGACACACACCTCCAATAGGTGACCTTCCACCAACACTTGCCAACACCCACAGAGAAACCTTCAGAAATTGCTAAAACAAAACCCTGAAGGGCTGCAGTCTCCACATTTTGTGTCACATGGCTTTTCCCTCCCAGATCTAAGATGCCCCCCCCCCCCCCTCCAAAGCCCCCTCACCAACCCCTCTGCCCTGGATGGTATGCCCGGCTGCTGAGCTCCTTTCCCATTACCGCACTCTATACTGTTCCTTTGCAGGGCTGAAATCACATTCCTTCTTAACACAGGCAGTTAGCCACGATCTACACAGGGTGTATCTGCCTACTGCAACTACACTGCCGTCAGGGCCGATCCTAGGAAGGGTGCACAGGGTGCATTGCACCCAGGCGCCTTCAGAGGTGGGGGCGCCAGAATGCCAGAGTTCTCCCCTCCCTCTTTCTCTCCTTGTTTGTGTCCGTCCAGAACTAGTGTTCTGAGCATAGATGTGTGTCCGTTCAGAACTGATGTGTGAGCAAAGGGCAGCACGTCCAACCTGGCAGTGCTCGGGGGAGGGGCCACTCCTCTTCCTGACATGAGGGTTCTAGTTTTCAGTGGCTGCTGAGTGCTGATGTGCAGGAATGAATTCCTCACACTGGGAGTCTTGGATCCTGCACTGTCTCCACCAATTCTAGTTTAAATGCCCCCCCCTCCCATCTCTATCTCAGGATGCACAGAGAGAACCAAGTTGAGTCACAGTTTCAGTGAGCTGCGTGCTGGGGGGTGGCATCTCCAGCATCCCTTCACACATGCTCTGGGCTGCCCCTGCTCTAGATGTTTTATGGCATGATAGATTGCATAGGATACACAGCCCCTGCCCATTCCTGCGCCTAGTCCATCTACAGATGTGATGTGATGTATAATGCGATGTAAAGGGGAGGAGTTAGTAAAATGACAACGCTTATGTAGGGGCTCCAGAAATATTTCTTCACCCAGGTGCCTGTGACCCTAGGATCGGCCCTGACTGCCGTTCTGACCAGAGAATTTCACAGGTCAGAAGGGCAACATAAAAGCCACATACACCCAGTGACTTCTGACAGACTGTGTGTAAAGGAATGTGATTTCAGCCCTGTGTAGTGTGGGAGCTGCATACAGTGCTGGGATGGGAAAGGAGCTCTGCCAAGTGACCTGTCCTCTGATTCTCCAGCGGTGATCCCTGTCCTCTGATTCTCCAGCGGTGATCCCTGTCCTCTGATTCTCCAGCGGTGATCCCTGTCCTCTGATTCTCCAGCGGTGATCCCTGTCCTCTGATGTAGAGGAAGAGGAGCTCTGGGAAATAAAAACTCTTAAAGCGGAGGTTCACCCTAAAACAAGTATATACCATTCAATCCAGCATACTGCCGACATGTGCAGTATGCTGTTATTTTTTTCCGGTTTACATACCTTAGTATAGGTATTCCCCCCCCCCCCCGACTTCCGGGTAGTGAATCCCGCGGGACTGGGTGTTCCTATTCGGAGACTAAGGCCGCGTACACACGATCAGACATGTCCGATGAAACATGTCCAACGGACCGTTTTCATCGGACCACGCTGAAGTGGTCTGATGGTCTGATGTGCGTACACACCATCGGACCCAAATCCCCTCGGACCAGAACGCGGTGACATAGAACACAACGACGTGATGAAAAAATTAAGTTCAATGCTTCCAAGCATGCGTCGACTTGATTCTGAGCATGCGCAGGATTTTGGTCCGATGCTTTTGTGTACTAACCAGCATATGTAAGTTCTACTTTTTTACCATAGAGACACGCTTTAATGAATTGGGCCCCCCCCCCCCATTTTTACTGTTTTTATATATAAAATGATCGTGTGTATGCGGCATTAGTTTTGAGTGAAGAACCAATTTAAGACCTTCTATAAGATTGAGATTTGTGAAAACCCCATTGGTAAAGTGTCAGGATTATGATTAAAGCGGGTAATTAGAAACGTGTTAATGAGATAAGAATATGCTTATCCTTCCCACAGAAGAGCTAATTGTCTTACGAAGCGCTTTCTGCTAAGATGTGACTTGTGATTATCGATCCCATCTATGAAAGTGGCTTTGCAGCGTTTTTTAATTGTAAAGCGAGGCACAGGCGATAGACAGTGGGTCAGTGCAGAAAAACTGCAAAACCAACAAATATTTTTTTGTCCACATAACTTTTATGGATACTATTATCCCGTCTAGATGCTGAGATAGTGGTATTAATGTGTGAGGCTTATGATTGCCACTTTAATATAAAAGGTGCAAATGGCTTAGTCTGGTGTACATTTTGTATTTATCCACTTAAAGGGGTTGAAAAGGTGCCATTTGTTTTTCCTAAATAGCTTCCTTTACCTTAGTGCAGTCCTCCTTCACTTACTTCCCTCTCTTTGTTGAGTCCCCTCCTTAAAGTGAACTTTAACTTTTATATTTCTATAAGGAATTGATATAAAAAATACTGCGCTATACACATAAATAAACAATAGCATCCAACACTACAATCTTAACAAAAATGTTGTGAATGAATGAAGTGAAAAGAGTGCAGCGCTAAGATTCAAATGTTGAGTAATGACATGTCAACATACCGTGATATACACAATAAATTGTGATTAGCATATACAGAAAACTCTAACACCATCATCTGATAGATAGTGTCTCTAAATAAAGTGCACTGTGCAAATTGTAAATCAACATTGAAAGTATAGTGCCATTGATGATTGTAACGGAACCCCAAGTGGGAGAGGGGTTAACGCCTTTTACGATATTCCATTCCAAACCCAAGACAGCTTATCGACACTAGACATGTGCATTGGTTTTCGTTAGAATGCATTTTCGTCCGAAAAGCGCAAGAAACGAAAACCGAAAGATCCAACATAAAAAATGCTTTATTTTCGTTTTCGTTGCGGTAAAAATTAGATATAGAGAGATTCGACATTATAGGGAAAAGATTTGACACTATAGAAATAATAGATTAGACATTACAGAGAATAGATTTCGATTTATGAGAAAATAGATTCAACATTATTACTAGTCATACAACATTAGAATTCTTATAGGCGGAATATTCGAACGGAAATATACGATTCGACGTAAAGATTCGACGTTCCATCTAATATTCTTTTGACCATTCAACAAAAACCAAGTATTATTGGATTTTCGGACGAAAGCCAATACCCAACGAAAAATGAATTGAATCAAAACGATTTTCGGGAGTAACTAAATAAATTTATTTTCCAAACGAAAATGAAAAAAACAAAACAAAATATTCCAGTCTGCACATGTCTAATCGACACTCCCCAATCCGGCGACTACGACCCATACGGATTTCCCCCAGAAACGAGACACACAGCTCTGTTCTCTGGTTCAAAACAAATAGACAATCTTTATTGAGAAGGCAGGCTCTTATATACACCAAAAAGAATACTGCAGTAATCAAATGCACACACTCCTCCCACAACATCATACAATGGTTCCTAACGAGCCCACCCTCAATACACATCTTTTAGTCAGACTTTCTGGCAGCAGCTCTGACATAATCTACATGAGCTAATTAACTACAGCTGATGTCCCAGACACCTGACCTTAGACTGTCTGTTAACTCACAATACACATTTATCATCAATAGACTTTCACACAATACAGTGTCAATTAGCATAACACAATTAAAGGTTCTTAGGAGCCATACTAAGGTTCATTTACATGACAGTAGCAGACTTAATTACCACAGCAAGCTTTTATAATACACATCAGCAAACACACAATATATATATATATACACAATATACAGTATACAATATCTATACCGCATTAAATGTGACTAGCACGGACCATAGTGGGGTTCTCATTCACCCTGTGCCCCTATTAGAGACACAGGGTGATCTACACATAAGAGGCATCGGTGAAGCGGAAACAGGAGTATCTCATACTTTCTAAACGCTTCTGGGTCCCACGGGCCCTCCCGTTACAGTGATTAAAACATGAATCCATTCATATATATTGATGGGAAGGAATCCAGAAGTTTAGGACTAAAGGAGTCACTGCCGTGTGTGCATCCACCACCCAGGGGAGAAGATTAAATACGCTTACCAGAAGGAAGCATCAATCAGGCATGTGATATCAAAGCTCTGAATAGTGAGTTATGTAATTCCTACTCACTCACCTCTGGCAACCTCAACCCAGCATGTGAGAATATGGATCAGGGTGGCAATGCCCCAGATGGTAAAAAAATATATATTTTCGCCACACAACCGTTTGGTAGGTTTGAATGAATGAATGAATATGCAGGTTTTATGTTTCGGTGCTATTAAGTCAGCTGACTGTAATAGGGCTGCGCTTATAGCTTCCAGTGTTTCTTCAGCCGTTTGATGCGGCTGGATTGTTTTTATTTTTTTCCTTAACGTGGCTTTGAAGAGTTCCGAGTGGAGCTTCTTCTGACATCTAGTCCAGTGTGTTGTCACTGGATTTGATGTTTTGGTTAAGGGGGGGGTTGTTGGAAATAATGAATTTAATTGCATGGTGATCTGTCCATGGCAACGGTTCATTTTCCAAAATTTTTATTTCCACATTTTGTCTGAAAATAAGATCGAGCGTGTGACCTGAAGCATGTGTGGGCCCACATACTAGTTGTTGTAGCCCTAATTCTTCCAGGTGGTCAATACAGGCGTCAGCAACGGGGTCTTGCGGGGAGTTGGCCCAGAGGTTGAAATCCCCGAGCAGCAAAAGGTTTTTGCTGTTGAGGGTATAGGTAGAGATGAAGTCCGTCAATGATAGTAAAAGCTGCGATTTTGGGCCAGGTGGTCTATAGCAGAGTAGAATCCGGACGGTCTCCTGTGAGTTTGATTGTAGTTGCAGATTGTGGCAAACCTAGCCACTTCTGGAACGCTGGACGTTACATGTCAAAAGGTTGTCTGTATTATATGCTATGTATTCTGCTGGGTCTTATGTGGGCATAGTAATTCATATGCTGGCAGCCGTAAGCCACTAGCATTCAGTACTTAGTTTTATGTTGCCCAATCAGTGTTCGGCAGTTTTAAACCGAACTCCCACAACACATAACCCCAGACCCCAGCTATCAACCGACTTTTCCCTTGTGCAGCAATGCCTGATGGGAGAATTATCCAAACTGTTAAGTTCCCCATCTGGTCCTCCCTGTATTACCCCTGTTAAATCTATTTGGCTGTTTGGAAACCCCTTGCATGGGGAATTCTATAAATATGGAAGCCTGTGAATAAAAAGTCAGTTGACTCTCAGAGCTGTGTGTCGTCTGGTTACTGAGGGAGATTTGGGACATTGCCTTACTTGTCAATGCTGACTGTGGATTTACCCTGGTTACCAGCGGAGATCGTGGAGTTTAATATTGCTCTCCGCTACACAGAGTAAGGGTTTTCATGAATGGAAGAGGGTTTTGAAGGACTGGTTTTGTGATCCAAAGATGAGTCTTATGGATCACCGCCAGTCCTCCGCCTCTTTGCCCTATTCTGTTTTCCGTTATAATACGGTAGTTTTCTGGCACCAATTCACCTAGAATGGTGTTGGCTGTGAGCCAGCTCTCTGTAATAAAGAGGCAGTCTAAATCGTATTGTAGAATGAAATCATGGATTTCTAGTCGGTGTTTTACTGCCGATCTTGTGTTGATCAAAGCACATGATATGTGCTTTGGCTGGGGTAAGCGGCCGATATTTTTGATCAACGATCGATTCTCAAGAGTCGTTCAATTCTTAGGGCTTTTTTGGTGATGGCAGGTAATGTTGCGGCAAATCGCCTCAGATCCCAAATGGTTTCCGGGGAATATTGCACCTTAACCATAGTTGCCAGACACCAGGGGGAGGGGAGGATTTTCAAGGATTAGCTGAATCCTCTATCCTGGCTTGGTCCAGAGGAAGGCAAAAAGAACCCTGGCCCAGCTATGCCAATATGCTGTGACAGGGAAAAAAATTCCTTCCTGACCCCTCAAGTGGCGATCGGACAAACCCTGGATCAAGTTCTGACGGTATTGAGCCTTTCCTAGATCGCGGCTGCCACGATTCGTTACAGGCCGGCGCGGATGTCACAAAAAAAGCCCAAAAAGGCGGATCTTAAGACAGGAGAGGTGACAGAAGGGGGGCCCTAAGTAGGGGTGGTGGTGTAGGGGTAATAGGAGAGGGGGTATGGAGTCTGTCCGGGCGAAAAAGAGCCACGGCTTATCCTTAAAAGGACGGCCGCAATCTACCCCCGGACGGAGGGCAGGAAGATGGGCTGTGATCGGGTAAGAACCCCAGGGCTTACCTGTAAGGAAAGTAGCCTGTGAGGGGGCCAGGAGATGGTCTGCTGGAGGCTGAGGGGAGAAGGGCAAACCGTTGGATCCTGGGAGCGTTGGTGTATGCTTGCCACTGAGGTCTGGGAGGAGTGCACCTGTCTGTAGCCTGCCTGCCTGTCTGGCTTGTCCCTGAGTAGAGCAGACTCGTCGGAAGAGTCCTACTCCACCTAGCGGCTGCACTGACTGACTGATCACAGTGGTTTATGGTCAGGGCCAATCCTAGGGTCACAGACGCCTGGGTGCAGAAATATTTCTGGTGCCCTCACATGGGCGTGGTCATCTCACTTACTCCTCCCCATTACAAATGTTTCTATGGCAATGACTCAGACACAGAGATGCTCCCCTAAGGAGTCTTCATTATCCTGGGATCCTCCAATGATCTCTTAACAATAAACAAATTACAGGAAGAGAGTACACATATGGGACCTGGAGGGGGGGGTCTCTCTGATGGACACAGAGAGGGCTGCTGTTAGGAGGTCTAGTAGAAAGAGCCCCCAGACATACTACAGACATAGTATAGGAGACGGTCAGAGACTGCAGACATAGTACAGGAGATGGCCAGTGACAGCAGACATAATACTATCGAGGTTGGTCAGAGACTGAAGACATGGTACAAGAGATGGTCAGATACTGCAGACATGATACAAGAGATGGTCAGAGACTGCAGACATGGTACAAGAGATGGTCAGAGACTGCAGACATGGTACAGGAATCGGTCAGAGACTGCAGACATAGTACAGGAGATGGCCAGAGACTGCAGACATAATACAATTGAGGTTGGTCAGAGACTGCAGACATGGTACAAGAGATAGTCAGAGACTGCAGATATGATTCAAGAGATGGTCAGAGACTGCAGACATGGTACAAGAGATAGTCAGAGACTGCAGATATGATTCAAGAGATGGTCAGAGACTGCAGACATAGTACAAGAGATAGCCAGCGACTGCAGACATAATACAATCGAGGTTGGTCAGAGACTGCAGACATGGTACAAGAGATGGCCAGAGACTGCAGACATGGTATAAGAGATGGTCAGAGACTGCAGACATGATACAAGAGATGGTCAAAGACTGCAGACATACTATGGGAAATGGTCAGAGACTGCAGACATGATACAAGAGATGGTCAGAGACTGCATACATACTACAGTCAGCCCAAATGGTGGCACCATTCCAATGGAACTTCCCCTTTAAAGTGCTGTCGTATGTGTTGTACGTCACCGTGCTTTGCTCAAGCATTTTTTATAACGATCGTGTGTACGCAAGGCAGGCTTGAGAGGAATCACGTAGAGAAAAACATTGTTTTTTTCATGCCATGAAAAACAGTCGTGTGTACGCGGCATGAGGGTTACTCCACCACCCATCCTCCCTTCCTAATTTTTTAAATTAAGCTTTGATGGCTTGGGTCAAAGTTTTGCCTTTTTTTTAAAACAAATGTTTTCTATCTTTTCGTGTATAAAATCTTAAGTATTATGGGCTCCCCGATGAGAACCTAGCAGTTGCTGACGTCTTTGTGACTGTTCTTGCCTAATTAAATCTGTATATGGCCCCCTGTGACCAGAGCAGGGAGGAAGGGGAAGACCATTCAGCTAGATGAACATTCTTTTTTACTCAAAGCAGTTATTTATAGACAACATTTTTTTTCCTTACAGCGGATCTCCCATGCAAAAACGTTTTTTTTTTCTTGTGGGTAGTTAAATAGTTAATTGCAGGGCTTAAATAAACTCACGTATCTCGTCTCCAACGTCCGCTCCTCTCTCTTTCTGCCTGCAATATACACTTATATTCCTTTCTGTCCGCTGTTGCCATTTTAACTGTGGGCATTAGAATCCCACGAGCAGGGACTTTCTGGTTGCGGTGATGCTGTTGTCCCATCATCCACCGCTCGATCGGGGACTCGCGGTGGGGAGCAGCAGCGTCAGCGTCCGTGTTGCCATAACAACGGCAGGCGTCGTAATTAAAAGTTACCGCCCCTGATGTAAACCCAGGCTCACAGCTGTGCAGTGAACACAGGGAGCTATGAGAGAAGCTCCCAGAGCACACTGCATCGAACGGGAAGTGACGCAATGCCCAAGGAATAGCCGCAATCATGCAGACCGGAAGGCTCACTTATATACAGGTACTGTACATATTTTGAAAACAAAAACATCAGTTTTTAGCATTTTTGATAGCGGCAGTACAATTAACCACTTCCATACCAGGCACTTACGCACCTTCCCGCCCAAGCCAATTTTCAGCTTTCAGCACTGTCGCAATTTGAATGACAATTGCGCGGTCATGCTACACTGCACCCAAACAAAATTGGCGTCCTTTTTTCCCCACAAATAGAGCTTTCTTTTGGTGGTATTTGATCACCTCTGCGGTTTTTTTTTTTTGTGCAACAACTAAAAATAGAGCGAAGATTTTGAAAAAAAAATAAAGTTTTTATTTTTTTCTGTTAATTTTTTTGTAAATGAGTATGTTTTCTCTTTCAATTATGGGCACTGATATGGTGGCACTGATGGGCACCGATGAGGTGGCACTGATGGGCACCGATGAGGTAGTTCTGATGGGCACCGATTAGGTAGCACTGATGGGCACTGATAGGCGGCGCTGGTATTGGGCACTGATGGGCACTCATGGGCGGCACTGATGGGCACTCATGGGCGGCACTGATGGGCACTCATAGGCAGCACTGGGCACTCATAGGCAGCACAGATGGGCACTCATAGGCGGCACAGGTGGGCACTCATAGGCGGCACAGGTGGGCACTCATAGGCGGCACAGGTGGGCACTGATAGGCGGCACAGGTGGGCACTGATAGGCGGCACAGGTGGGCACTGATAGGTGGCACAGGTGGGCACTGGTAGGTGGGCACTGGGCATGGATTGGCACTGTGGGGTGGCACTGACAGACACTGGGGTGGCACTGATGATCACTGAGGGGTGGCACTGATGGATCAATGTTGCCAATCAGTGCCCATGTGTGGGCACTGATTGGCATCATTTTTTTTTACTGCCACCCCTTTTTTTTTTTGTCTTTTTTTTTTTTTGTCATTTTTTTTTTTTTTTGTTGTTGTCATTTTTTTGTGTCTTTTTTTTATTTTCCTGGTGGTCTAGTGTGGCGATCCGAGGGGGGGCTGCGCTGATAAACAATCAGCGCGAACCCCCCCTGTCAGGAGAGCCGCTGATCGGCTCTCCTGTACTCGCGTCTGTCAGACGCGAGTGAGGAAGAGCCGTCGGCGGCTCTTCCTGTTTACATCGTGATCAGCCGTGATTGGACACGGCTGATCACGTGGTAACGAGGCTCCGCCGGAGACTCGTTACCGAGATCGGAGGTGCAGGGTGTCAGACTGACACCCCGCATCACCGATCGCCGTGCTGCGCGCCCGCACGGGCGCGTGCGGCATGAAATCGTGCTAGACGTTTGAGAACGTCTAGTCACGATTTCATAACCACTTCCCTGCCGTAAATCGGCTATTGGCCGGGCGGGAAGTGGTTAAGCTACTACTGGAATTAGGGTGGAGCTCTAAGATTTTAGAACAGTCACAAAAACAGAAGATGAGTGGTAATTTTCCACAAGGACACCTGAGATTAGCAGTCAACAGCAGGTGTGGGCGGGATTTGACATAGGTGTTCTCACAGATTAAAGCTCATACATACAGTACTAGGGGGGAGTACAACTGGGGGGATCCGTAGTGGGGAAGGATCTGGGGGTTTTGGTAGATCACAAGCTCAATAATGGCATGCAATGCCAAGCTGCAGTTTCCAAAGTGAGCAAAGACCTTTCTTGTATTAAGAGAGGTCTGGACTCCAGAGAGAGAGATATCATGTATCCCCTGTACAAATAATTAGTAAGAACTCATCTGGAATATACAGTTCAGTTTTGAGCACCAATTCTCAAAAAGGATATCGGGGAACTGGAGAAAGTTCAGAGAAGGGCAACCAAACTGATAAGAGGCATGGAGGAGCTCAGCTATGAGGAAAGATTACAGTAGATGGGGGATATGATCAACATTTACAAATACATAAGTGGTCCATATAGTGAACTTGGTGTTGAGTTATTCACTTTAAGGTCATCGCAGAGGACAAGGAGGCACTCTTAACGTCTAGTGGAAAAAATATTTCTCCAAATACGGAAAGGCTTCTTCACAGTAAAGCCCTGTGCACATGCTCGGTTTTCTCTACAGTAAAAAGTCCCCCGAGAAAACCGAGTGGAAAGCCGAGAACCCGGCAGGAAAACTGCCATGGAGCTTTGACCGGGAATCCCGGCTGTGTGTATGCTCCATTGGCACTGCCTCACAGTCTTTCCCATAGGTAAGTGGTAGATCTGGCTGGAAAAAAAAACACTGGGAATCCCGACAGGAAAATAGAGAGCAGGTTCTATTTTCCCTGATGGGATTCCCGGCTGTTTTCCTGAATCCTGACAGCATACACACGTCCGTTTTTCCCGGCCAAAAGCTCTCCTGGCAGTTTTCCTACCGGGAATACTGCTCGTGTGTACGAGGCTTAAAGGGACACTAAAGTCAGGGCTTTTTTAAAAAAAAAATAACAAACTTGTTATACTTACCTCCACTGTGCAGTTCGTTTTGCACAGAGTGGCCCGGAAAGCTGTCTTCTGGGGTCCCTCGGCGGCTGTCTGGGCTCCTCTTTGCAAAAGCTTTCCTTCTTCATGCGAGGGCGCTCGCATAGAGGAAAGCTTTTGCGAGCGCGCTCCCGTGATACAGCGGCGGCCATAGCCGCCGACTGTATCACTCGGCTCCGCCCCCGGCGCACCGCGTCATCCGCTCTGATTGACAGCAGCGCTAGCCAATGGCGGCGCTGCTATCAATCCGCCCAGCCTAGCCAATCAACGGCCAGGCTGGGAACCGAAGAGGACGACGTGGACGCGCCCGGGAGATTCGATAGGATGCATTAAGGTTAAAAAAACGTGTACCTTTACAACATTTTTTTTTGCTGAAATGACTGTTTACAGGGTATAGAGACATAATAGTTAACTGATTCCTTTTAAAATGATTAAAAATAGATAAAAATCAATCATATAATGTGCCTGCAGTTTCAGTTTCGTTTTTCATCTAGTTTCATGCTTGTGTGAAGTACAGAGACACAGAGCAAATACAGGGCAGTGTTTGTCTTTAAAATGAAACTGGTTCTGAGGGGTTTTAGACACACAGTAATCACACCTTCTTCATTAGAGACCACAGAGAGAAGCTCCCAGCACTTTTTTTCATAAGGAAACAGACAACCAGGAAGTGTCCAGAACAGAGAAGGATAACAGCAAAAATGAACAATGAGGACATGAAACCAGGACTGCATTAGGGTAAAGGAAGCTATTTAGCAAATAAAAAATCCTTTAGTGACCCTTTAAGGAGATGTGAAAGTGTGGAACAGACTCCCTCCAGAGGTGGTTCTGGCCAGCTAAGGAGGTTGCTTTAAGACAGGTTTGGATACTTTCCTAAATGTACATAATATAACTGGGTACTGACATTTATAGGTAAAGTTGATCCAGGGAAAATCTGATTGCCTCTCGGGGGATTAGGAAGGATTTTTTTTCCCCTGCTGTAGCAAATTTGATCATGCTTTGCTGTTTTTTTTTTGCCTTCCCCCGGATCAACTGTGGGTGAAGGAACTGGAGGGCATTGGGAACGCAACATCAGGATGTGCTCTGCAACTTCTGGTAACTTCTTCAGGATACAACATTGCAACAATTAGACCTAACTACTGTAATTATAGAGGTTGTGGCTTGCTCCACCTTAACAGATATATGACGTCCTTTGTTATCAACATTGCTGTTCTGTATTGTGGGGCTTGTCCCAAATGTTTTTAATAATGTATAGTGTTTTTTTATGTTAATAAATATATTTTTATATTATTATATGGTTGTGTTATCAGTGCCTATAAAATCCTAGTCAACACCCCCTGACCTGTGACTATTGATGGGTTAGTCGGCATTAAGCAGCCCTCACCCTATACTCACTTGGTCCCATTTCCTCTATCTAAGTATTCTGGATGATGGCACATTGATATTTATCATTTATTAGTCTTAATTGAGGTCATACTCCAACTTTTTGTCTCCTGTAATTATACCTCGTGACACAGAAAATCTTCACTTTTTGAGCATAGGTTCACTTTAAAATTAGAGTTGTCTGTAAATAAAACTATCCCCTTGTTTTTCTATTCTTTGATAAAAGAGATGACATATGAGTGTCTCCCTTTTTAAGCACTTCATAAAATTTATTTGTAAAAAATGCGTATTTTATTATTTTTTGCACACCAGCCAAAAAACAAAAGTTCCAAGAAATTCTGCTGATGTCTATTATCTGGCAGGAATCAGAAGCGTAACGAAGGAACACTATTATGGAGGTTAGGAAGTGCAGTGTATGCGAACACCCAGGCTGATGTAATTATACAGGAAGAGAATCTGGCAACGGTGAGATGGTATAGATGTTGTGATCGGAATACCATGCAAAACTTTCCTCATTCCTTGCTGTTCCTGCACACCAGGTCATTTCTTCTCTTAATGGAACTGAATAATTAGATCTAATTATCTCCAGGCTACAGTTATTAGCAAAATGTAAAAAAAAAAAATCTCATTATTCCGCTGTGAAATTGTTATTTTGCAGATTTAACCATAATGAGGCAACTTGTGTGATTCCATCTTTGTGAAAAATTTCAGTGAAGTAAAGCAGGTCAGCAAAGTCATTAACTTTGTGAATAGTATTCATTGCTTACTTAGTTGTGTTGATCTCTGTTTTTATCTCCTAAGGTTGTCCCAGTTCCATAAAAGTACAAATTCCGGGCCTAATGCAAACATTAAAGTGATTCTAAATACTCTTTGGTTTCCCTATAAAAATAATAAACATGTTATACTTACCTCCTCGGTTACAGTGGATTTGCACACCGAAGACCAGATCCTCCTCTTCTCAGGTCCCTCTTTTGTGCTCCTGGCCCCTCCCTCCTGTTCAGTGCTCCCACAGCAAGTAGCTTGCTATGGGGCACCTGAGCCAAGTCCCAGTTCCCTGTGTCCATTCAGACATGGAGCCCCAAACCAGCCCACCCCCTCTCTCCCCTGATTGGCTAGCTAACTTTGATTGACAGCTGTGGGAGCTAATAGTGCTGCTGCTGTGCCTCTGCTAATCAGGAAAGAGAATCTCAGACAGCTGAGACACTCATGGACATCACTGGGCAGAGAGGGACCTCAGGTAAGTATAAGGGGGGCTGCTGCACACAGAAGGCTTTTTATCTTAAAGGGGTTGTAAAGGTTTGTTTTTTAATTTTCTTAATAGGTTCCTTTAAGCTAGTGCATTGTTGGTCCAGTAACTTTTTCCTTCGATTTCCCTTCTAAAAAAATGTTCTTAGTTTTTTTTTTGGTCTGAATTTCTCACTTCCTGTTCCTCCTCAGTAAGCTGTTCTCGCTGACTAACCACCATGGATGATGGGGGTAAGCTTACTGGGGAGAAACAGGAAGTGAGAATTTCAGACAAAGAAAAAAAACATTTAGAAGGGAAATCAAAGGAAAAGAAAAGTGAACCAACAATGCACTAGCTTAAAGGAACCTATTTAGAAAAAAAACAAAAAAAAAACGAACCTTAAAGGGGTGTTCCAGCCAAAAATGGTGTTTATTAAAAGTCAGCAGCTACAAAAAGTGTAGCTGCTGGCTTTTAATAAACACTCACTTACCTGCTCCTGCGTTCCAGCGACGCGCCGACCGGGGCTCCGCTCCTCTGCCCCCCTCCCTGGCCGGCGTCTCCATCCTGTCTGTGGGCACCCAGCCGTGACAGCCTTCGGCTTCACGGCCGGGCACCCACTGCGCATGCGCGAGCCGTACTGCGCATGCGTGCGCGGCGCGGCTCGCCGCTGATTGGAGAGGCGATCGCATGGGACCTGTCAGTGTCCCATGTGATCGCCTACAGGGAGGGGGCTGGTGTAGGCGATTAAGCTTAATCGCCTAACCAGCCCCTCGGCGGAAGCAGGAAGTGGGACAGGAAGTCCCACTCCTACTGAAGCCCCCACTCCCCCCCCAAAAAAATTACATGCCAAATGTGGCATGTATGGGGGTGAGGAGTGGGTTAAGAAGGGGTCATATTTTTGGGTGGAACACCCCTTTAACTTCCCTGGCGGTATGATTCTTTCTGATTTTAGGTGCTGAAAGCGGTACCATTATTTGCAAGGAAATTTGGCGTTTTATACTGTAGGATTGTAATTCTTAGGAATAACTCACTTAAATCTGTCCAAACAAGAGTCTAGTAGGCATCCCGGGTATAATTTTTTTTTTTAAAAACAAAATTATAAATTATAATATAATAAATAATTATAAATAATTATAACAAATAATAACATAATTATAATAAAAATTATTCAATAATGTAATCAAATCAAAATCACTGAAATTTTCTCAGTTGCAGAATTGTCGCTGTCATTACTTTTATTTTTTGATGATGAATTTCCCCACAAATCGATATCGCTCAATTCTGCAAGTGATTATAATTTATTATCCAAAATCATTTTTGACATAAAGGGACACTTTTGGTTGCTATGGACAATCTACAGTTTGCAGGCAGAAAGAACAGTTTTTTATTATATAAAAGTACATGTAGGACACTGGGCAGACCACTAGGGACAAAGGGGGTGTGTATTTTTTACATACAGTACTATAATCTATAAGATTACAGTATACTGTATGTAATGTGTTTGATTACGTTTTTGAATTTGGCGCCGTTCTGCGCTCCCGTGCGTTGTAACGTCGCAGGGAACGGAGATCGACGGCACACAGAGGCACTGTGTGAATCGAGCGAGGACGCGCTCGCTCACACAGCGTTGTGGCATCACTGGATCCAGGGAAAAGGTAAGTTAACCTTGCCTGTAGATTCTGCGAGGCGATCCCGAGTCAGACTCTGGGTTACAGATCGCAGCACAAAAATGTAACCCCAAGTCAGACTCGGGAATACGGCCAGGGGTGTTAACAACCCCTTTAATACATTCAATGCTTAATGCATTCTAGGATAAAAAATCTTCTGACTTTACAACCACTTTAACCACACCTTTGGCAGTTGACCCCAGACATGGCTTCTTCCACCCACACTCATTTGGTAACCAATAGGAAATATACAGTTGTTGTAAAGCTCTGCACAAACTGTTGGAGCTTTTTTAAATCCTGTATAAAATGAATAATAATAATAATAATAAAGTACAGGTTTGCAGGTGGAGGTGAACAAGGGATCCACCCAGGGGCGGACTGACCATTAAGTCACTTGGGCACTGCCCAAGGGCCCCATGCCACTAGGGGGTCCCATCAGGGTTACCAAACTCAGTAAAACTAGGGACAGTATGTAAAAATCTATGTTTTTTTTTTACATCTGTCCCTGATATGTCCGAAACCTACATGCTTTTGATGTGATAATCCAAAGATTTTACCTGCCCCACCTCTGCACTGCCTCCTGGCGTGATGGCCATCTGTAAGCCCAGGGGCCCCATAATCTTCTATTGCCCGGGGGCCCCATGAGTTGTCAGTCCGCCCCTGGATCCACCATGAATGCTGTGGTTCATATTTGCATAAAATAGTGTCCACATTTTCAAGATACCTTAAAATTTGAAGATAAACCAAGGATATGAGCAGGTGCCTCCATTATGCTATGGATTTGTGGTCACTTTAGAAGGCCAACTCTAGCCAGGTTCCCTTTGAGGGCCAAATCTTGCTAAAAACTTTAATTTTGTTTTTAATAGAGTCAGTTTCAGAGTCACTGTTGAGTTTTTATTGCTGTTGTGAAAAACGGAAAAATACTGCTGAACCCTTAGGTTATCTCACTGATATTGCTATCCTAAAGTTTTAAAGTTTATGTACAGTGCCATGAAAAAGTAATTGCCCCTAAACCTAATACCCTGGGCGGCAACAACTGCAGTCAAGTGTTTGAGAAAACTGTCAATAAGTCTTTCACATCGGTGTGGAGGAATTTTGGCCCACCTGTACAAAGTTAAAGCGGAGGTTCACCCTAAAAAACAACTATGTACCATGCCATCCTGCATATTAGCGTCAGCTACAGTATGCCTATATTTTATTTTTTTGCGCTGTACTTACAGATTAATCTATTCGTCTGTTTCAGGCTACCGCGGGGTAATAGGCGTTCCTATCAAGAGGGGAACATGATTGACGGCCGGCTATGGCGCGTCACGCATTCCGAAAATAGCCGGAGTAGACTCGGCTCTTCACGGCGCCTGCGCACAGACTAGGAGCTGACTGCGCAGGTGCCCGTGTAGGACTTGGCTCTTCACGGCGCCTGCGCAGTCAGCTCCTAGTCTGTGCGCAGGCGCCATGAAGAGCCGAGTCCTACTCCGGCTATTTTCGGAACGCGTGACGCGCCATAGCCGGCCGTCAATCATGTTCCCCTCTTGATAGGAACGCCTATTTCCTGCCCGGAGTCTGAAACGAAAAAAACAGATTAAACTGTAAGTACAGCACAGAAAAAAAAATAAAGGCATACTGTAGCTCACGCTAGTATGCTGAATGTCAGTGGAGACAAAGATTTTTTATTTTTTTAGGGTGAACCCCCTCTTTAAGGGAAAAAAAATATTGAAAGACTTTTTCCTCTAAATTGATTGGCTATTTGAACACTGGTCTTCCAGAAAACCTAAAGAAGACCTGTCAGCCAATATAAACTTTTACAAGTTTTTGTAGATCTCCTAAAAGCTCTACAAGGTCCTTACTTTTACTTCTTTGTTGGGGATTTTTGATCTTGATTCCATTGTGTTAATATGAACTTGACTTTTCTGACTTTGAGACATCCATCACCCCCCCTGTCAAGCTGGGCAGACTCAGGTCAATGCGAAACCTAGATGGTAAACCCTATATATACAAATAAAATAAAAAAGCATACAATACAAAAATACAAAGATGCAAAAGTAATGCAATGATAAAGTAATTTTTGAAAATACTTAACCCAAAAAAACACTAATTAATAAAGGGGATGTAGCTGAATTAAAAATATCAATTTTGCTTGAGCTGTAGGCGTAGGCAAGGTATTGTATCTTGGATCAGTCCATGATATAAACAGGTCAACCCAGGAGCTGGTGCCCAAATGCGTTACATGTATTGCAGCAATAGTAGCTTTGTCATAGGTTATAAGGCATTGCGGTTATACAGCATCAAACCCTGATGAAGGGGAGTGCTTAAAACTCAAAACCCTTCGGCTGTTTTATTCATTTTTTTTTTTAAATCATTAAAATCCTTTCTGGACTCTACAAATGTTTGTGTGATACTTTCACTGTTTGTATTATATTTTGGGTCTGTGTCCCCATTTGGTAGAATCATTCACTTTATAAATTCTGTTGACAAATTGTCACCTGGATAGAAAGGAGAATTAAAAAAAAGTTTGCAGTTGTCAGCAGAACAGGAAAAGATGGGTAATTTTTCAACAGTTTAACCACTTGTCATCTGCCTCACCTACATATACGTCGGCAGAATGGCATTAGCAGGTACGTTGCTTTGAATCTGACACCCACCGCGAGCTCAGTGATCGTGCCCACAGGACCCGTGGACTTGATGTCCGCCGGTGTCCCGCGATCATGTCGTGGAGAGGCAGAACGGGGAGAGTTAAAATAAGGCATTTCCCTGTTCTGCCTAGTGACAGGACACTGATCTACCGCACCCTGTCTTCGGGAGCAGTGATCTCTGTCATGTCACTGGTATTCTAGCCTCCTCACAGTTCGAATCACTCCCTAGGACACAGTTAACCCCTTCCTTGCCCCCTAGCGGTTAACCCCTTCCCTGCCAGTGTCATTTACACAGTAATCAGTGCATTTTTATAGCACTGTTTGCTGTATAAATGACAATGGTCCCAAAATACTGTAGTGTCAAAAGTTTCCGATGTGTCCGTTGCAATATCGTAGTCACAATAAAAATCGTTGATCCCCGCCATTACTAGTAAAAAAAATCTCCTTTTTTGTAGATGCTATAACTTTTGTGTAAACCTATCAATATACGCTTATTGCTGTTTTTTTTTTACCAAAAATATGTAGAAGAATACGTATCGGCCTAAACTGAGAAAAAAATATTTTTTTATAATTTTTTGGGGGATATGCATTATAGCATAAAGTAAAAAATATTGCTTTTTTTTTCAAAATGTTCGCTCTTTTTTTGTTTATAGCGCAATAAAAAATTAACCGCAGAGGTGATCAAATACCACCAATAGAAAGCTCTATTTGTGGGGAAAAAGGACGTCAATTGTCTGTTAAAGCGAACCAGTGTCGAATCACAAAAAATGGCCTGGTCATTGGGCAGCTAAATCCTCCAGGGCTGAAGTGGTTAAGGATTTATTTTTTCTTAAATTCTTTTTTAAGGATATACGAAACAGTTTTTTTTTTGTCCCATTGGGAAGATTCCCTTGCTTTAGAGATATTTGCGGTCACTTCTTTTTTTTTTTCTCTGGGATAGGTAGTGTGTGAGAATCCTTCTAATGGGACAAAAAAAAAAAATGCTTCCTACTAGACATGTACATTTTGTCTCTGAATTTCGCTTTCGTCCGAAAAATACATTTATTAAGTTACTCGAAGAAGATTCGATGGAATCTTAAAAAAAAAAAAAAAAGAAGATTTGACAGACGGAGCAACGAAACTGTACGATGCCGCAATCATAAATTTCCGGTCGAATGTTCCGCCTACAAGCTATAGTAGAATTCTAATCTTGTATGACTAGAAATTATATTTAATAATTATTATTACTAGTCAACCAACATTAGAATTCTTCTATAGCCTATGGGCCGAGCATTTCACCATAAATGATAGTATGTTTTTAGCTACTTCGTCGAATCTTCATGTCTCTCTTTGTCGAATCTTTTCTCTCTATGTCGAATCTTTTCTCTCTATGTCGAATCTTTTCTCTCTATGTTGAATATTTTCTCTCTATGTCAAATCTTTTCTCTCTATGTCGACTCTTCTTCATGTCTCTATAATGTCTAATCTTTTCTCTCTATGTAGAATAATATTGGACTAATAGAGTTAAGGTTAGGCACATTCGACTGCAACGAAAACAAAAAAAAAAAGCATTTGTTTATGTCGGATCTTTCGGTTTTCGTTTTCTGTGCTTTTGTTATCGTTTGTTAAAACGATAACGAAAATACCTGAAATTCGGACGAAAATGCTGTCGGACGAAAACGAATGCACATGTCTATTTCCTACACTACCCAAAGAAAAAATGTTTTGGCTTGTATATACGGCAAACTATTGTTCTAGCTGGTATATTATCAATATTAGAAAAACATATAAAGTTTTTCCGCTTGCGGTATTTACTAAGTGGGAGAGGGACGTGGGGTCATTCGAGGATGAGCAATGGGAGGAGGCAGTGCAGTTGTGCTCCCTGAATGTGGCCCAGCGGTTATCCCAACTGTACATAGTTCTCAGAGTGCACTACACGCCTGACAGGCTGTTTTAAATGGGTGTGAGATCAGACTCCAGCTGCACTAGATGCGCAAGGGACCATGGAGACCTAATTAATTTGTTGTGGCGGTGCCCCAAGCTTCATCTCTTCTGGTTGGGGGTCGTGGCTCTTCTTAACGGGGTTTATCTCACTAACATACCTATTGACCCGAAACCATGTCTTTTGGGAATTATGGACGATACTTCGATGGACGATAATAGCAGGCAGGCCATATTGAGAGCTCTATTTCAGGCCCGTAGATTAATCTTTCGGCATTGGAAGGCGGTTGATCCCCCAACGTTGAAGGAATGGATTACCCAAATGGGTGACACCATAAGAATGGAGAAATATGTATATCAGCATAGGGGGTGTCAGAGAAAATTTTAGCGAATGTGGACCCCATTGTTAGATTCCCCTGGCCTGTCCCCGGTTGATTTGGTCATAGACAGATTATTTAGATAGATAAGGGGTGATCAGCCGTATTGTAAAGAGGGCGGGGAGTTAGGCTCATTGGCCCAGATTCATAAAGCAATTACGCCTGTCTAACTGGTGTTAGACAGGAGTAATTTCAAATTTTGCGCGCCGTATCACTAGTTTGAATCCTCAAACCATGATACGGCGGCTTCTGGCTTCGATCCGAGAGGCTTACGTCTTCGTAAGCCTTCGGATCTACGCTGCGATATTTTTGCGGCCGCTGGGAGGAGTTTGCGTTGTTTTGATGCGTCGGGATATGCAAATGTGTTTTTACGGCGATCCACGAAGATACGAGCGGTCTTCGCAATCGCTTACGTCTGGTTTTTTTTACGTACTGTTAGACCAGCTTTTTGCTGGTCTAACGGTGCGTAGCCCATGTTAAGTATGGCCGTCGTTCCCGCGTCGAATTTAATTTTTTTTTTTTTTTTTTGCGTAACTCGTTCGGGAATAGAAATGTCCGTAAACGACGCTACTCAAACAACGAATGACGTAACGACGTGATTTCGCGCAATGCACGGCGGAAAATTTGCGAACGGAGCATGCGCAGTTCGATCGCCGCGGGAACGCGCCTATTTTAACCACTTTAGCCCCGGGCCTGTTTTTCAGATTCGGTGTTTACGAGACTAAAACATTTTTTTTTGCTATAAAATTACTTAAAACCCCCAAACATTATATATTTTTTTTTCTAACACTCTAGAGAATAAAATGGCAGTCATTGCAATACTTTTTGTTACACCGTATTTGCGCAGCGGTCTTACAAGCGCACTTTTTTTGGAAAAAATTCACTTTTTTAAATTAAAAAATAAGACAACAATAAATTTGGCCCAATTTTTTTACATTGTGTGTAGGATAATGTTACGCCGAGTAAAATGATACCCAACATGTCACGCTTAAAAATTGCGCCCGCTCGTGGCATGGCGTCAAACTTTTACCCTTAAAAATCTCGATAGGCGGGGGGCGTGGCCTGACAGGCAATGGAGTAGGACGTGTGGTGTGTGAGCTCCTCGTGCAATAGATCCTGAATTATATTATACGCGATTATCCTGGACTGTTAACTGCCCGGACGCCAGCTAGAAGACTCCGGGAGTAGGGGGACCATGTCGCCGCCGAAGAAAACGTCAGCAGCGATCGACAAACTCGCTAAATACCGGCATGACGGCGCGGAGGAGCAGGACAAAGATGGCGCCGGAGAGGAGATGGGGGAGACCCGCCAGGCGGCTGATACGGCGAAAGTGCTGGAGGCCATCGCAGCTCTGCAGGGCACCCTGACGGCGAAAATAGACGAAGTAAAAATCGATATCTCCCTCCTGAGGCAGGATCTGGCCACGGTGAGAGATAGGGTCACTGAAGCGGAGACCCGTATAGGAGAGGCGGAGGACATCTTGCACCCCTTGCAGCATGCCACGGAGGAACTACAACGCCAAGTACACCAGCTTCATTCCCACCAAGACGAAATGGAGAACAGACTCCGCCGCTGTAACTTGCGATTCATTGGATTGCCAGAAAGAGCAGAGGGAAGAGAACCGGCTGAATACCTTGAGAATCTCCTCATTAAAACATACGGCAGGGAGGCGTTTTCAGTTATGTTTGCGGTGGAGAGGGCACACAGGATACCGGCAAAGCCTCCACCTGAGGGTGCACCCCCCCGCACGTTTATTGCAAAATTCCTAAACTTCAGGGATAGGGATGCCATCATGCGGCTTTCCAGGGAAAAGGGGAACATCAAGATGGGGAATGGCCACGTGGCGGTGTTTCCGGACTTTTCCAGTGAAGTGCAGAAGAAAAGGGCGCAATTCCAGGATGTGAAGCGCCGTCTCCGGGTGTTGCACCTTAACCACTTCCCGCCCGGCCAATAGCCGATTTACGGCAGGGAAGTGGTTATGAAATCGTGACAGGCCGTTCTCAAACGTCCTGCACGATTTCATGCCGCACGCGCCCGTGCGGGCGCGCAGCGCGGCGATCGGTGATGCGGGGTGTCAGTCTGACACCCTGCACCTCCGATCTCGGTAACGAGTCTCCGGCGGAGCCTCGTTACCACGTGATCAGCCGTGTCCAATCACGGCTGATCACGATGTAAACAGGAAGAGCCGCCGACGGCTCTTCCTCACTCGTGTCTGACAGACGCGAGTAGAGGAGAGCCGATCAGCGGCTCTCCTGACAGGGGGGGTTCGCACTGATTGTTTATCAGCGCAGCCCCCCCTCGGATCGCCACACTAGACCACCAGGGAAATAAAAAAAATCCAAAAAAAAGGGCAAAAAAAAAAATGACAAAAAAAAAAGAAAAAAAAAAAAAAAGTCAGCAAAAAAAAAAAGGGGGCAGTAAAAAAATGATGCCAATCAGTGCCCACACATGGGCACTGATTGGCAACATTGATCCATCAGTGCCACCCCTCAGTGATCATCAGTGCCACCCCAGTGTCTGTCAGTGCCACCCCACAGTGCCAATCCATGCCCAGTGCCCACCTATCAGTGCCCACCTGTGCCGCCTATCAGTGCCCACCTGTGCCGCCTATCAGTACCCACCTGTGCCGCCTATCAGTGCCCACCTGTGCCGCCTATCAGTGCCCACCTGTGCCGCCTATGAGTGCCCACCTGTGCTGCCTATGAGTGCCCAGTGCTGCCTATGAGTGCCCATCAGTGCCGCCCATGAGTGCCCATCAGTGCCGCCCATGAGTGCCCATCAGTGCCCCATACCAGCGCCGCCTATCAGTGCCCATCAGTGCTACCTAATCGGTGCCCATCAGAACTACCTCATCTGTGCCCATCAGTGCCACCTCATCGGTGCCCATCAGTGCCACCATATCAGTGCCCGTAATTGAAAGAGAAAACATACTCATTTACAAAAAAATTAACAGAAAAAAATAAAAACTTTATTTTTTTTTCAAAATCTTCGCTCTATTTTTAGTTGTTGCGCAAAAAAAAAAAACCGCAGAGGTGATCAAATACCACCAAAAGAAAGCTCTATTTGTGGGGAAAAAAGGACGCCAATTTTGTTTGGGTGCAGTGTAGCATGACCGCGCAATTGTCATTCAAATTGCGACAGTGCTGAAAGCTGAAAATTGGCTTGGGCGGGAAGGTGCGTAAGTGCCTGGTATGGAAGTGGTTAAGTATTCCATGCTGTTCCCGGCCCGCCTTAGGGTGGAGGAAGACGGCAGGGCACAGTTTTTCGATACCCCTGCTGCGGCTGCAGCATGGCTGGATCGCAAGGGAAGGCAGGAATAGCACTACACCTGAAGGACCGTGAGTACTGTTACCCTGGGGAGCAGGGGGGGAGAGTATACATATGTCCCCTTGAAGATGCGCTGGAACACTAGTCTGAAACGGGCCGAGCAGGGCTTGTCATGCAGACACCCTCGGGGCGCCCACTGTTTTGTAACCTCTCCTGTGCCCCCTCTCCCCCGTAGATGTATGAAGGGTATATTCTGCCTGAAGAGTTTGGTCGGAGCTTCCTTTCCTTTTTCGTCCCCCTTTTACATGTTTACAATTTTTCTCCTCTCTTCCTCCCCCCCTCGGGCTCGGGGGGGGGGGGGGGGGCTGGCAAATCCCTTATTTTCCTCTCCTTGCGTTGAAAGTCTGAACTATGACCACATGCAGACTGATAAGTTCCACAGAGGAAACGTTCCTGCTCAATAATGACTGTTTCACTGGCATATTTAAAACACTAAATCCTGGCATGCAGGAGGAGCTCAGGACTAACTGTTGTTTGGGAGTGTAGTTATTCCCCGCGTTGGATCCACACCTGGTTCAGTGGACAATCGCTCCCATGAAAATGTATACTGAACTATTCTCTTTAATGAAACTAAGATTTGTGCCTCCAGCCAGAGTTAGAAGCTGGAAGTTGTATGATTTCATTGTTATGTTAGGGATCCAGATGCCTGCACCAGGTTCGGGGGGTGTTGGGCTGGGAGGGGGGGAAGTTGCCTGCGGGCGGTGCCACCGTTGTGGCACTAAAGGGTTAAAACGAAATTGGATGTATTATGGAGATGTGTTGGGGCCTGTTCTAATGACCAAGATGTGGGATATTGTGTTTGGGAAACAAAAAGTGTTGCAAGTGACCAGTAAAGTATGGCCCCTGCTGGGATGGCGACTAGATTTGTACCTATTAGAGACATGACAACAATTAAGTTCCTGACGTGGAACGTCAGAGGCGTAAGGGATAAAATTAAGCGAACGGCAGTCCTCACATATTTGAAAGCACAGAAAGCCAACATTATTGCCCTGACCGAGACTCATGTTACTGGTCACTTGCAGGCTGCGCTGAAGCGTCCATGGATAGGCTGGGCGTACCACAGCACGCACACCAGCTTTTCGAGAGGAGTGTCGCTGTTAATAACTAAGGCCACCCCATTTGAGTTGATAGCTCTGGAGTCAGACCAGCAGGGGAAACATCTGTTTATTAATGCATTAATTGGTGGTACCCCCATGATAATAGTTGTATGCTATATCCCACCCCCCTTCAGCATGGAGGTTGTGGTAGCAGGCCTGGCATTTATGGCCAGGCACCCGAACATCCCCGCTGTATGGATGGGGGATTTTAATATGACAATGGACCCGTATATGGATCGCCCGATTGGTGCGATCGGGGTGGGGGGGAGGATAGGGGGAGCCCATAGACAAACCAGGCTGAGCAGACTATTGCAGGAGTTTGCTCTGATGGATGTATGGAGGCACAGGAACCCAGAGGTTAGAGCGTATACGTGTCATTCGGCGAGTTACGCTACAATGTCACGTATAGACTATGTATTCATGTCAAGGCCCCTGATGCCAAGGGTGGTGGGGGCGGGATTTGCTCCTCGGGCCCTATCGGATCATTCCCCATGTTGGGTACAGATGTCCCTGCTGGGGGTGGCACCTGAGAGAGTGTGGAGACTCAATCCATACTGGTTGACTGCCCTGACGGATCATGAAAGTGTGTCAAGGGAATTACAGTTCTTCTTTTCGGAGGGTCGAGACTCAGTCTGGCTTAATGGTCATTGGGATGCATTTAAACTGCACGCTCGCAGAATCCTAGACAATAGAATAAACAGGCTCAAAGCATCCTCAAGGGCCGTGGTCTCTATGTCGGAAGACACATTGCGGGACCTGGAAGGGGCGTACAACAACCAGCCATCTCTAGAAAACCTTACTAGGGTTAAGCTACAGACCAGGGTGGTGTCACAACTACTTATAGAAAAGGCCAAACATGGGGTGTTCTTTTGTAAGGCCAGGATCTATGAGCATGGAGAGAAGGCAGGGAAGATGTTGGCATATCTGGCGCACCTGGAGGATAGACCCCCGGTGGTGGTCTCTCTGGTAGAGCCGGATGGCTCGGTTATCACGGACCCTCCGAGGGTAGCCAACAGATTTAAGGAATTCTATGGGGACCTATACAGGTCGCAGTGTCACAACACACCTCTAGAAATCAGAGAGTATCTGCATAGGATACAATTTCCCCGGTTGAACCCAGGGCAACTCAAAATGCTAGAAGCCCCAGTCACCACGCAGGATATAGACAATGCAGTGTCGCAGTTGGCCAAGTCTAAGGCTCCGGGATTAGATGGTCTGCCCCTGGAGTTTTATACGACTTACTCAGAAGTCTTAGTTCCTAGACTTAAAGATCTATTCCGCTCCATATTTGAACTGGGAGCTCTTCCCTCTTCGATGCAGGAGGCGCAGATCATAGTTCTCCCAAAGCCGGGCAAGGATCCACAATACCCAGAGTCATACAGACCTATATCTCTGTTGCCGGTGGATATTAAAATCCTGGCCAAGGTTCTGGCCTCTAGATTGAATGCGGTGGTTCTTTCATTGGTGCACCCGGATCAGACCGGGTTTATGCCAGGGAAGAATACAGCAATGAACATACGCAGGCTATTTATGAATATTCAGGCCCAACACGATAATATGGGAACAAGGGTAGTGGTGGCCCTGGATACGGCCAAAGCATTTGACTCAGTCGAGTGGCCGTATCTGTGGGAGTGCCTGAGATGCTATGGGTTCGGCCCAAATTTCATTAAATGGGTGCAGCTCCTGTATCAGACCCCCAAGGCAAGGATATTTGTTAATGGCTGGCTCTCAGAGCAGATTTCCTTGGAAAGGGGCACGAGGCAGGGGTGTCCCCTGTCTCCGCTCCTGTATGCCTTGGCAGCAGAACCCTTGGCTATTGCCATACGGATGAGCCCTGAGGTGGTCGGCCTTAGGAAGGGTGACATCTGGGAAAAGATAGGACTATACGCGGATGATACGGTCCTCTACCTGGCTGACCAGGGTCCCTCACTGGCAGCGGCTTTGAATATTATTGAGGAAGCGGGTCGGTTCTCAGGGTTGAAGATAAATTGGGACAAATCTAAAATCCTCCCATTAGATCAGTTCCCTCCATCGGAGATTTGCCCGGAATTACCATTGCAGAGAGTGGCGGAGGTGAAGTATCTTGGAGTTTTGGTCACCAAAAATTTGCAAGACTACGTGTCTCTTAATGTAGACCCCCTATTTGCGATTATTAAGTCAAGAACCCAGGCCTGGGCGAGACTACCCCTGGGAGTAATGGGTAGAATTAACTTAGTTAAAATGATCTTATTGCCCAAAATTCTGTATATGATATGGCACGCTCCCCTGTATATTCCCCTTAAAATATTTAAACAGATGGAAGCAATACTGAATTCTTTTGTATGGGGTGCGAGCAGACATAAACTGGCATGGCATGTACTTAAGAATCCCACGGCAGAGGGGGGTTGCTCCCTCCCTGATATTCAGGATTACTATGCAGCGTCACAATTATCCCATCTATATCACTATAATAAGATCGAGTCGAGGAGATGCAGATCTATGGTCTGCAACAAACCGGAAAGTGCTCTTCACACTCCCTGCCAAGCGGTATTTAGGAAGGGACAGGGTGGAAGTAAGACACCGCAGTTTGAGGCGGGGATGCTGGTACACCTACAGAAGGTCTGGGACATCGCCCTTAAAAAGCAAGACCGATCGCATATTCATTCCCACACGCCACTATGGGGTAACGGAGGCCTGCCTGAGCTGATGTCGGTGCCCGATTCACAACTATGGGCCTCGTATGGAGTGCTTTACCTATCCCAGATTCTAACTGAGAGTGGTGTCAAGCCATTTTCGGAAGTGAGGGGGGAGTTCTCCCTCCCACAACAGTTCATATTCAGATATCTGCAGCTCAGGCACGCAGTCAGGAAACAGATGGCGTCAGTGGTAGCGGACCTTAGTGCTCCACCGGTACTGGATATTATCTTTGAAGCAGACTCGACCAAACTTATATCCAACTTATATTATGTTATTAGACAACGTAGAGTGAACGGGGTGATCCAGGCAGCAAGAACCCAGTGGGAGCAGGACGTGGGGCCTATTGAGACAGAGGACTGGGGGGAAATTTTGGAGGGAGTAAAGGCCGCATCCCCCAAACTCTCGGACAGATTAACGCAACTTTATATATTACATCGGGCTTATCTGACACCTCTGAGATTAACGAAGTTTCAGCCCACTAGGAGCTCATTGTGCCCCATGTGCCAACTAACGGAGGGCTCATTTTATCATTTACTGTGGCAATGCTCTGATATGCAGGCTTACTGGCTACAAGTGACACAATTCTTGCACGACAATATGGGATCTCCTGTGGGAATGGACCCAAAGCTTTGTCTATTGGGTCTACTTCCAGACGTAGAGGTTGACAAATATCAGACTATTTTTATTTATGAGTCACTGTTTGTGGCCAGGAAGGTAGTAGCTAAGGCGTGGATGAGAGCAACCGCCCCGTCACTGAGGGATTGGAAGAAGGAAATAAATGCTGTATTGCCCTATAGGAAAATGATTTACATGCATAGGGGGTGCCCACAGAAATTTTCTAATGTTTGGGACCGGTGGCTGGAAGATGGGGAAACCTGTACTGTATAAATTGGGGGGAATATGTTACAGGGAAGGCTGAGAGCAGGGGATTGATATCTGAGTCGGTGAAACAATAGAGGGGTATCTAAAGCCGGATATGATTATACTGTGTGAAGCATATATCATGTACACATACTTGGTTTGACATGTCATTGATCATTAGTTGGCCTGAATACCACTTGTTTCCCTAGAATAATGAGGTAAAGGGGAGCCTCTGTACTGTATAACTTGTAAGCCTTGAATACATCTCAATAAATCTGTTTTTCTGGTTAAAAAAAAAAAAAAATCTCGATAGGCGATGTTTAAAAAATTCTACAGGTTGCATTTTTTGAGATACAGAGGAGGTCTAGGGCTAGAATTATTGCTCTCGCTCTAACGATCGCGGCGATACCTCACTTGTGTGGTTTGAACACCGTTTTCATATGCGGGCGCTACTCGCGTATGCGTTCGCTTCTGCGCGCGAGCTCGTCGGGACGGGGCGATTTAAAACATTTTTTTTTTTGTTTTCGTATTTATTTGTATTAATTTTACCAATTTTTAACACTAAAATAATAAAAAAAAAAAAAAATTATCACTTTTATTCCTATTACAAGGAATGTAAACATCCCTTGTAATAGAAAAAAGCATGACAGGTCCTCTTAAATATGAGATCTGGGGTCAAAAAGACCTCAGATCTCATATTTAGGCTAAAATGCAAAAAAAAAAAAAAAAAATTTAAATGTCATTTTTCAAATGACATTTAAAAAAAAATGTCTCTTTAAGACGCTGTTTGGAACTGACATTTGACGTCACTTCCGCCCAGCAGAGCTACGGGGATGGACGAGGGAAATTTTTTCCCTCACTCGCATCCCCGCTGACCAGACGAGCGCACCCGATCGCCTCCGCCGCTACCGACGGCTCCGGTAAGCGGCGGAGAGCGCGGGAGCGCAGCGGGAAGGGGGGGGGGCGCTCGTCCGCCACCGATAACGGCGATCTCGCGGCGATTCCGCCGCGGAGACCGCCATTATCGTTTACCCGACCGCCCACAGAAGAGATGGATATCTCGGTTGTGGCAGCAGCTGCTGCCGTTACCGAGATATCCATCTCTAAAGTGCCGACGTATACCTGCGGTGGGCGGTCGGGAAGTGGTTAAATCCTTCACGCCCCCTACTCGTGTAGATGGATTGCGACGGGAGAAATACACTACGCCGCCGTCGTTCACTGGACAAAATCTACCTGGATTTCACGTAGAGCCAGGTAAAAAACGGTGGCGTAGTGTATTTCTGATACGCTACGAGAATCCAATTCTCTCTGAATCTGGGCCATTGTTTCTATGTGATTCGGGTGCTGCGGGGATCTCCTGTGGAACTAGTGCCTTTGGAATAGTGGTGTCAGCCATATATTTATGTTATGGAGGAGGCTGTTGTACTTATTGTTCGAACTGCTATCTGCACTGCTGGAATGCTATGATGGTATAAGTTTCAGCTGTGAATTTGCTGTGATTTTCTGTTTGTTTTTCCTTTTTTTTCCCTTTTCTTCAATAAACATCTTTGATTAAAAAAAAAAAAAACATATAAAGTTAAGCAGAGAGGGTGAATTTATGTATACAATTTCAAGAAAAATGTGAAATAGACCTCAGCTCTGTGTTTCAGTGTAATAATATTATTTCACTAAAATGTCAGTTAAACATGAATGAGGTTATATCACATATGTACATTAGCCTGATTACAACCCATTGATCCTAATTCTGAGAATGTCCCTGGTGTGAATGTTCAGGTTTACCAGCAATTGATTTCAGTTAGGAAGTGAATTTATTCAGCAGCCTGAACTATAGAAAAGCGGGGTCTATGATTAGTTTAATATTGCATTTTTATATTATGACATCCATTACAGTTCTAAAAACAGAAACATCTATATTTGATCTTCTCATTTAGGCTGCAGTTCTCCTCCAAACATCCGGTCTGCCTCTGTCCTCAATTTTTTTATTTTATTTTATTACTCTTAATGAGGGATTCTTTTCTTCACAAGTTCCTAGGGTCAGCACCAGAAGAACAGATAAAATACACTATAACAACACAAGTATTGGGACGCCTGCCTTTACACACACATGAACTTTAATGGCACCACAGTCTCCGTCCATAGGGTTCAATATTGAGTTGGCCCACCCTTTGCAGCTATAACAGCTTCAACTCTTCTGGGAAGGCTGTCCACAAGGTTTAGGAGTGTGTCTATGGGAATGTTTGACCATTCTTCCAGAAGTGCACTTGTGAGCTCAAGCACTGATGTTGGATGAGAAGGCCTGGCTCGCAGTATCCGCTCTAATTCTACCCAAAGGTGTTCTATTGGGTTGAGGTCAGGACTGTGCAGGGCAGCCAAGTTCCTCCACCCCAAACTCGCTCATCCATGTCTTATAGACCTTGCTTTGTGCACTGGTGTGCAGTCATGCTGGAACAGGAAGAGGCCATCCCCAAACTGTTCCTACAAAGTTGGGAGCATAAGATTGTGTTAACAAGGCATTTCCCTGTTCTGCCTTGTGACAGGACACTGATCTACTGCTCCGTGTCATCAGGAGCAGTGATTAGTGTCGTGTCACTGGTAGCCCATCCCCCCCACAGTTAGAATTACTCCCTAGGTCACACTTAAAGCGGATTTCCACCCAAACCACTCCTTGCCCCCTTACATGCCACATTTGCCATGTATTTTTTTTTGGCGGGGGGAGTGGGGGCTTAAGTAGGAGTGGGACTTCCTGTCCCACTTCCTCCTTCTGCCCAGGGACTGCTTAGGCGATACGTCATAGGCGATCACCAGGCGATCACCTGGGATACGTGGGTCCCAGGCGAACGTCTGAGCACTCACATAGAGCGCAACGCTGCTCACGCATGCCCAGTGAGTGCCCGGCTATGAAGTCGAAAGCTGTCATGCCAGGTGCCCACACTAGTAATGAAGATGCTGACCAGAGAGGGGGGAGAGGAGCGGAGCTCCGGCCGGCGTGTTGCTTGACCGTGGAGCAGGTGAGTGTCTGTTTATTAAAAGCCAGCAGCTAGACTTTTTGTAGCTGCTGACTTTTAATAAACATAAAAAAATCCTGGAACTCCCCTTTAACCCCTTCCTCGCCCCCTAGTGATTAACCCCTTCCCTGCCAGTGTTAGTCACACAGTAATTAATTCATTTTTATAGCACTGATCGCTGTATAAATGACAATGGTCCCAAAATAGCATCAAAAGTGTCTGATGTTTCCGCCATAATGTCGCAGTCTTGATAAAAAACGCAGATCGCCGCCATTACTAATAAAAAAAATGAACAATAAAAATGCCATAAAACGATCCCCCACTTTGTAGACGCTATGGGCCAGATCCATAGAGAGAGTACGCCAGTGTATCTACCCGCGTCATATCTTTATCTTGAATCCTCAAACCAAGATATGACGGCATCTGGGTTCGATCCGACAGGCGTACGCCTTTGTACGCCTTCGGATCGTAGATGCAATACTTCGGCGTCCGCTGGGTGGAGTTCTCGTTGTTTTCCGCATCAAGTATGCAAATGAGCTATTTCCGACGATCCACGAACGCATTCTCTTACAGCGTCTCTAGTCGGCTTTTTCCAGCGTATAGTTAAAGCTGCTTTTTTGCGGCGTATAGTTAGACTTGCCATGTTAATTATGGTCGTCGTTCCCGCGTCGAAATTTGAATTATTTTTTATTTTTGCGTAAGTCGTCCGTGAATAGGAATGTACGTAATTCACGCTAGTAAAAAAAATAATAACGTCGGTGCGACGTAATTTAGTGCAATGCACGGCGGGAAATTTATGAACAGAGCATGCGCAGTTAAATGAAACACGCCCCCTACCCGCCCAACCTGAATTCCGCGCCGTTACGCTGCTTGAGATACACTACGCCGCCGTAACTTACGGCGCGAAATCTTTATGGATTCGAACTAAAGCCAGGTAAGGTACGGCGGCATAGCGTATCTCAGATACAATGCGCCGGGGCAGATCTTTGTGGATGTGGCCCTATAACTTTTGTGCAAACCATATTACGCTTATTGTGATTTTTTTTACCAAAAATATGTAGAAGAATATGTATCGGAGAAGAATACGTATCGGCCTAAACTGAGGAAACATTTTTTTTTTTGGGGGGGGGGGATATTTTTTATAGCAAAAAGTAAAAAATATAGAATTTTTTTCTAAATTTACGCTTTTTTTGTTTATAGCGCAAAAAAAAAAGGGGGTCAAATACCATAAAAAGAAAGCTCTATTTGTGGAAAAAAAAGGACGTAAATTTTGTTTGGGAGCCACGTCGCAGGACCGCGCAATTGCCAGTTAAAACGAAGCAGTGCCAAATCACAGTGCTCTGGTCAGGAAGGGGGTTAATTCTTCTGGGGCTGAAGTGGTTAATGAGCACTTCCTGTTAAAGCATGACCACAATTGTTTTACTTTCTCCCAGTTGTGCCCTTGTGTTGTCACCCTGTCAAAATACCCTTTAAAATAAAGACACTCATGCCGGCCATACACGGTTCGAATTTCGAAAGAATTTTCTTTCGAAAATCGCATCAAAGAATTTATGTACAAATTTTGCGCTGGTAGTGGGCTGCAGCAACAGCCGATTTTCACGTGGCAATCAAATTTGAGGAATCGGACATGTAGGAAATTTTTTGAAAAACAAACGATTTTCTAATCAATGATGGGAGAATCGTGCGAGAAATATAATAGAAATAAAATGCACATGTGCAAGAAAAGAAAATTCCCGGAGAGAAAAGAATATTCCCGACCATCAAAATTATTTTCTGTAGCAACATGAAGGCTTGGTTAGCCGCATTTCGAAAACCAATGGTGGCATCATTGGATCACAATAAAAAAAAATCGAAATTCGACCGTGTATGGCCTGCTTAAAACGGTAGACTTTGTACAGACTAGCAATGCCGACATAATTGAGAAAACTGAAATCATTTTCTGCTTTGCATCAGCCTACTACAACACCAATTCTTCGTCACAGAAATGACAAATTCCCTTTAATTACCTGAAGTTAAATATAACCGGTACTGTATGTTTGAACAACTACCGAGCACCAGCACGCTTCCACTTTAATCGGAAGACACCTTTGACTAATTAAACCCACAGCGGGAGATGGCCCTGTATGAAGTGTCACTCGTGGTACAAGCAGATTAGGTACAATAACCTCCAGGAACCATGCTCCCTGCAAGTAATTTAACACTTCACTGGTGTCACCTCCTGCCACTCGATTAGGAGTCCCTCAAGCGGGAATAAACATTTAAGTTTTATATTTTCACTGTATTCTCTGGATACAGCACTGCATTAGGAGTTTTGAGCTGTGTGTGCCGGGCTGTGACCAATCGCAGGTTACTTCAGTATTGAGCAGCTCCCAGCCCTACCAAGGAAGGAAAAAATCAGACATCACCACGATTGATCCACATTCTTCACTTGTCAATAAGATAAGATTGATGGGGGCTTTGTGTACAGAAGTTCTTCTGAGTGGCCAATTAAGCTCAATGTCATTAATAAGGGCACTGGAAGGGATCTATACTTTTATTTTAAAGTTCTGCTTATGCTCAATAAAGGATAACTCCAGTTGGAACTTTGAAATGAGTTTTGAGATGCTCAGGGATTGAGCTTTTCATGCAGGCATGGGTGTAGTGCACCAGTCCACCTCACTCAACGAGAACCCCTGATGGTGATTGTGACAGACTCACCCGGGACAGAGGCTTTTGGAGGGGACTGAATTACAGCCTCTTGCCTTGCGATCATGGGCCCTGGGATTTGGGGGAACGATGCTCTTTGTGGGCTGTATGCCTGGGGACCCTTTATATGCCATATTAGAGTGACTGATTCATACTGTTGGGACATACAGTGTAAGGAGATTCTAATGCCATCACCTACAGCCATCTGTTTGTTCTCTGTGCTAATTGACCCTGCTATTGTGTGAAGTGTCCTGTGTTTACACTAATGATAATATGTATTGTATAGCAGGTGAGCAAGGAGACGTGACGTCTACCCTGAAAGTTCATATCTATGAGTCACCTAGTCTGGGTAAATGGTTAGTTAATTAGCTCATGTTAATTTATGTTCTGGTTACCTCCTCTTTAACTGTATATAAGATTGTATTATTGGTTCTAATAAACACTCCATGTTCAGCAGACAAACAAGTCTTGCCTCGTTGTGTGCTTGTGAGCAGCTGGAATATCTGATATCTATATCCAGACTGATAGGAAGCGGTATATGATGCAAGCACTCAAGCGGAGTGTGATGCTGGTGATGCTGGAGGGTTATTCCCAAACACCCACTGCAGGTGTGAATGTCAAACTCACATCTCTCTTGGAAGTTTGAATATTAATAGTTATAAAGAAAGTAACACTATATAGGCTCCCGGAATTGCATTCCTAGTGACTGTCAGGAAGATTGAATGCATGGCCATGCCTGAAGATTTGCACTGTTCATGGTGTAACTCGTGGACCAGTACAGTACCAGTCAAGATTGTGTAGGCATTCATGCACTGGAGTGAATTAGTGTGCATCTCTGACACTGGTATAGAGGCCTATTTAAAGCTCAGTACAGCTAAGGAGAGTTGGTATCCTGTATCTAACCAGGCTTGCTCCTTGACCTTGCTTTATCCTGATCACTTATTGCTGACCTTGACTTGTATCCTGACTTTGTTTCTGCTTGCTATTTTGGTACATCAATTGCTCTCCTAATTATGACCCCGGGTCGGCTTCTGACCCTGTTCCTCTCTTCCGATTTGGAACCTCTACCGCATGGTTGTTGCTGACTCCGGCTCAGCTTGACTATGGCTGAAAAATGGAAAAGTTCCCCACAGGGTTTTTTAGAAGCAAAAAAGATAAATAAATATTTATTTGTAAAAAACTAGTTCTTTTATTTGAAAAAAAAAATTCATTTACATTTACTTTACTTATACAAAGGGTTAAAATATGAGCTCTGGTTTTTGTACAAACAGCGAGGTAACTAAAATTGATGGTAACAATATACTGTACATCATAGAATGGTATATCTACTAGTTATGTTTAGGCCATAAGATGCATAAGAATACCCCAATGCATTTCGACGCCTACAGTTGCGGTCTTCTTCGGGGGTTTTTTACTTTAGAAATACATCAAAAATAAATTCGGAACAACAAATATACAAAATAAATTTGAATATACAAAACAAATTCCGAAAACAAATCATTCCAATATAATGAATATGACGAAACAAAATGATTAACTAAATGAATGAATCTGAAACAAAGCAATTTTTTCCGTTGTGCACATCTCTACTGCAACATGGTCTAATGTCATATTTCTGGAGTTTCTACATATCTGTTTCCTACTCCCAAAGATCAGCTAGGCTGATACTTGCAGTTCCATGGTTCTAAAGGTTAAAGGTATTTACAGGTAGATGGCTCCAAGCAGAATCTGCATAGCAAGGGGGCCTGGCTCCTGTCTGGCTAGGACAATAAAATAATATATTACAAGGACTACCTTTGGCAATATCTCATTGGACAAGATCCAAGTGGGGTTGGTTACGAGTGGGTGCGAATGTTGGCTGCTGGCTTTTGCCTGAGCCTGATGGCTCTCACTTTCACCATCTTGAGACCTTGCTCTGGATGCTGTCTTGGGCCTAAGCCATGCAGCCCAGGTGCTTTTTTATCATCTTGAGACCAGCCAACGAGCTTATCTAGAGGATGTGATAAGTATCTTTGATGTTTTTGTTGTTGTTATATGCTCTGTAGATATCTGTTGTTTAGTGTGTGGTATTCCTATTTTCTTGGGAAATAAATATAAGATATTATTTACTGTACTGATGTGTTTTTCTTTCGTAGCTATCCTTATTAGACTAGCTAACTATGGGAATAGATAAGTTAAAATTAGTTTGTATATTGCAGCAATTACTTCAGGAGCCATTTTGTAAGCTAAGCCACTACCAGATACCTGACAATTACCCTGTGGAGTATTTTCTGAATTCTGTCTGAAACTGTCTTCATAGAACTCAGTTTAAAGTGAAACGTTTAAAGTTTCTAACTTTGGGTCTACTTATAATTTTTTTCATACAAGATTCACACAATTTTTACCCATGATTCATGGAATTTCCAGTTACATCCAATTGAAAATTGGAAAAAATAATGAATCTTGAGTGAATGTTAATTTAAAATGTTTATATATTTGGTGTATGTAAAGCCCAATTTTTTTTAAAGTTTTTGTTAAAGTGAATAATTGTTATAGTCCCTGTCTGGGTGCCCGTTGTCTGCAGAGCAAAAAATTATCGGAAATCAAACTTTTTATAGTTTGTTAGGAACAGGACATAAAGCTACATCTTCAATATCTTCCAATGAAGACACTAGTTATGGCGACAACTGTCTATTAGGTGATTATCCTTGCTTTGGGGAGATTTCCCGAAGTCCAGCTTGGGCATAAATTGAAAAAAACTAGCCCAGGCAAGGTCTAATTTCTTTTTAGTTTATTCCATCTTTAGTGCTGTCCCCTGCATACTCTCCTACTCACCAGTCCATCACTGCCTGTTCCCTGGGTTGAATGGTGTCTAGCAACATTTAAGCCACTTCCAGTGGGTCCAAGGTGTCAGGCCTTCATCCCCCACCCTTGACTCTCAGAAAAACCTTACAAAAAAGCATTGCCATGTCATTTTGTGATGTTGACGTCTGGGGTGGTTAGCTCTGCTCACAGCTGGAGGATCAAGAGAGTGAAGAGAACCTGTGACGTCCATCACCTTGAAAACTAGAAGGTATAGTTATTTTTCGTTTAATGCTGCAGGGGTGATTCTAAGGTGGGCAGAGTGCAAACAGGGTGGGTTTTGGTCCTAAAAGCCTGGAGTTCAGCTTTAAATAATCATAATCAAGCTGTAAAACATTTTATTAGACATGTGCAGACTGGAATATTTTGTTTAGTTTTTTCGTTTTCGTCTGGAAAATAAATTTATTTAGTTTGTTTTTCGTTGGGGAATAGCTTTTGTCCGAAAATCCAATAATACTTGGTTTCTATCGAATGGTCAAAGAATATTTGACGGAACTTCGAAAATTTACGCCGAATCGTACATTAAAATGTACGAGTGCAGTATATCTTCTCCGTCTAATCTGCTTAGCACTTTCGATATACACCATAAGCCTTCTATTCTCTATAATGTCGAATCTATTTTCTCATAAATCGAAATCTATTCTCTGTAATGTCGAATCTATTATCTCTATAATGTCGAATCTTTTCCCTATGATGTCGAATCTTTTTTTATAATGTCGAAAAGTAGCGTATGTGTGTGTATATCAGGTTCGATAGACAGATTGCTATTCATTCACTGTATACAGTCAGCGTCGAATCTCTCTATATCGAATTTTTACCGCAACGAAAACGAAAATAAAGCATTTTTTATGTCGGATCTTTCGGTTTTCTTTTCTTGCGCTTTCGTTTTTCGGAAAAAAACGATTTTCGGACGAAAATGCATTCTAACGAAAACGAATGCACATGTCTACATTTTATGCTTTGGTATTGTTTGGTTATATATGTCCACAGTTTTATCTTCTCTGACTGGCAAAGTTTTTGTAATTTTTAATATAATTGAATTTGCTGGTTTTAATAAACATCACTTTGAATAAATCTGTGGTCTTGGGTACTCCAGCTTAATTTGTATGATGTATTTTAATTAGCACGACATTTATTATTATTATAAAGTTACCTCTGGAGCGCTTTTTATTAATTATTGTTACATTTTGTAGTGTTATGACTCACCCTATACTAATAAGTTGAAGCAGAAGTGATGGCAAATATGAAGTGCTTACATTTAACTCCATTATGTATTCATGAAAAAAAATCCTCTAATGTATTATTAAAGTGCATAAAAATCTATGCAGACAGTCCATGCTGCACTTAGTCCTATAACATTATTGTCATCAAAGGGGTGCCCGACCAGCGATAGTACCAGAAATAATAAAAAGCTTACATGCCAAAACAAGACTTCAACAATTAAGTTCAATAAAGGATCTTAAGATGAGGTGTACCAAAGCGTACGCCGTGGAACGCCACAATTAGTTAGAGTTAATTCCCTGTGGTGCCTTTAAAGCGGATCTCCACCCTAAAGTGAAGATCCGCTGATCCGAACACTCCCCCCCTCCGGTGTCACAATTGACACCTTTCAGGGGGGAGGGGGGTGCAGATAGACATGTATCTGCACCCACTTCCGGCCCAGCATTCATGGGCAAAAGACGGGCATTGCATCACATCCCGTCTCCCGCCCGTTGTGTGCTGGGAACACTCAGCTCCCAGCACACAGCTGGAGCCAATTCGCGGGCGCAGCGCGACTCGCGCATGCGCCGTAGGGAACCGGGCAGTGAAGCCGCAGCGCTTCACTTACTGGTTCCCTCACCGTGGATGGAGGGGGGAGCAGCAGGGTGACGAGCGATCGCTCATCCTCTGCTGCGGACGGCGCTGGACTCCAGGACAGGTAAGTGTCCTAATATTAAAAGTCAGCAGCTGCAGTATTTGTTGCTGCTGGCTTTTAATATTTTTTTATTTGTGAACCATCCGCTTTAAGTTTAGTACCACCATCTCTTTATGACCGGTCACTGAATTGCGTTTATTGCCTATAATCAAGTGCTTTGATATCTTATTATTTTTTGCAATAAAGTGTATCTTTGGGTTACACTGCATTTGACCTCACTTAACACCTATTTGTTGGTGGGCTTCTTAACCACTTCAGCCCCGGAAAAATTGGCTGCCCAATGACCGGGCCATTTCTTGCGCTTTAACTGACAATTGTGCGGTCGTGCGATGCTGTACCCAAACAAAGTTAACAACCTTTTTTTCCTTCAACTAGAGCTTTCTTTTGGTGGTATTTAATCACCTTTGCAGTTTTTATTTTTTTGAACTATAAACAAAAGAAGAGCGACAATTTTGAAAAAAAAAAAAAAACACAATATTTTGTACATTTTGTTCCTCAGTTTAGGGTGATATGTATTCTTCTACATATCTTTAGTAAAAAAAAATCGCAAGCGTATATTGATTGGTTTGCGCAAAAGTTATAGCGCCTACAAAATAGGGGATAGTTTTATGGCCTTTTTTATTATCATGTTTTTACTAGTAACGACAATGATCTGCAAATTTTATCGGTACTGTGACATTATGGTGGATACATCGGACACTTTTGACACATTTTTGGGACCATTGGCATCTAGACAGCGATCAGTGCAATAAAAATGCACTGATTACTCTAAAAATGTCAATGGCAGGGAAGGGGTTAAATTCCTCTGTGTAGTTCTATTAATTTTCTAATCACAAGCTGGGACGATCCTTGACCAAGCTTTATCACTGTTCAGTGAAAAGTAAGGTCAGAAGCAGGCTGTGATGTCTGATGGCAGGTTTGAATTACAATACAGTGGAACCTTGGATTACGAGCATAATCCATTCTAGGAGAATGCTTGTAATCCAAAGCACTCTGATATCAAAGCGAGTTTCCCCATAGAACTCAATGGAAATGAAGATAATTCATTCCTCATTGACTTCCATGGCATGCAATACCGCATGTGGCCAGAGGTGGGGGGTCATCGGAGAGCCTCGGAAATACTCGGGACAGTTCGGCTGATCACATAAACCTTCAGAAAGGCTCGGAAACACTCGGGAACCAAGTGTTTTGGAGTATTTCTGAGTGATTCAAAAGGCTCCAAACTGTTCGGAGTGTCACCGGCACCCCCACACCTATGTCCAAATGCAGTACTGCACACCCCATTAGCTTGAATTCATGAGACAACACTCGCAAACCGAGTCAAGATTTTCAAAAAAAAGTTGCTCGTCTTTCAAAACGCTTGTTAACCGCGTTACTCGTAAACCAAGGTTCCACTTGTACTGAACAAACAAAACAAAATAACACATTTTTTGCACAGATAGTTCACCCTTTTGTACATCAGCTGTGAATTTAGCCTACCACTTTTTTTCTATGATAATTCACAGTTTTTCTGGCAAAACCTCAGGTAAATGTTTTCCACAGTTATTAAACACATTTACCATCGATGCCCACCTAGTGGTGGAACCGAAGATACAAACAAATTACCTTTATTGGCCTTCAAAATAATCGCCATCCTTCACAACACACTTGGCAACGTTCATAAAACTTCTGGAAAATTTCAGCAAAGGCCTCTTTCGGAATCGATCGCAGAACCGCTGTCACACATTTTTGGATCATACCATTGTTGTCAAGAGAAGGCAATCAACATTGTTTTGACCTTAGACCTTTGCAGGCCACTCTTAATGGGTGAACGCCATTCCATCGATTGCCGCCAGTGTTGCCAACCTACCAGATTGAAATTTACTGGCACGACACCCGAAATTTACTGCCACAGCCACGTTTTTACTGGCATTTCACAAAAGTTACTAAATTACATTTTTTAGGCGCAAATTTCAGTATTTAGGCTACAAACAGGCAAATAGCAATGTGATTTTAATAAAATTTTAATCACACGTGTAAAGCAGGTGTCCCATTACTTTTGACAATATAGTGTACCTCTTACTTGAGTTCAGTGTTGCCAACCTACCAGATTGAAATTTACTGGCGCAGCCACATTTTTACTGGAATTTCACAAAAGTTACTAAATTACTTTTTTAGGTGCACATTTCAGTATTTAGGCTACAAACAAGTACATTAGACAAATAGCAATGTGATTTAAGGTAGATATTAAGGTAAAAAAACATATTTTTGTTATTTTCGATATAATAAGGGCAAATTATTTAGTCACATCACCCCCTGCCTCCATCCCCCTCTGCCACGAACACCCCCTGCCTTCACCCCCTTCTGTGGTGCCACAATCTCCCTCTGCCTCCAATCTCCCCCAGGCCCCCTGCCTACAATCACACCCTGCCTCCATTGTCCCCTGCCTCCACCCCCCTCTGTGGTGCCACCAACAACCCCTGTCTCCATCCCCCACCCTCTGCGGTGCCACCATTCCCCTCTGCGGTGCCACCAACACCTCCTGCCTCCAATCACCCCCTGCCACTATCTCTCCCTGCCTCCACCCCCCTCTGCGGTGCCACCAACAACCCCTGTCTCCACCCCCCACCCTCTGCGGTGCCACCATCCCCCTCTGCGGTGCCACCAGGGGCGTTTCTAGGTGGCAAAAAGACCAGGGGCTTCAGCCCGAAGCCGGCCGGGGGGGGGGGGCGTTTTGCGGTGGAGTGGTGCTGGGTTTTTTGGCTGGGCAGTGGGGTTGTGTGACCAACATGTCAGTGTGTGTGTGTGTCAGTACGTACACATACCAACATGTCTTTAGTTCTATGGTACAGGCCAGTCTAAGTTTCCATGGTTGGCCTTCCAACCATCCCGTGGCCAAAGCTCCCTTTCCCTCCTAACCCGCACACTGACCACTGACCCACTACACTGACCACTGACCCACTACACTGACCACTACACTGACCCCTGATCCACACACTGACCACTGACCCACACACTGACCACTGACCCACACACTGACCACTGACCCACACACTGACCACTGACCCACACACTGACCACTGACCCACACACTGACCACTAACCACCAGGGCTGGTGCGAGGATTGTTGATGCCCTGGCTGCGCTCTGAACCACTTTACCCTGCAACACATGTGACATTAGAAGAAAAAGAAGCCCTAAGGCAAACGCTGCGCTGATTTAAGAAGATAATTTAAAAAATGATAAAGTGTGTGAGAAAGCAGCTGGCATTTACGTTCACTACAAAAAAATAAAAAAAGTTAGGATAGATAGCAAAACATGGAAAGAGGGCAGCACTAAGTGGTTAAAACCATGTGACAAATGTTATACCTTGAAGTGTAAACAAATTATGTGAAAAATGTATTAAAAGAAAAACTAATGCAGAGTCCAAAAAGAACATAACAGTCTGTGAAGGGTTAATTCCAAAAGCAAATCTGTGAAGGGTTAACTCCCCAAAAAAGACACATTGCTTGGCAAGAAAGTGAAGATAAAGTTTGGTGAATAATAAGTCCCAAAATTCTCTGGCAATACCCTGGTTTATTTTGGGACTTATTATTCCCCAAACTTTATCTTCACTTTCTTGCCAAGCAATGGGTCTTTTTTGGGGAGTTAACCCTTCACAGATTTGCTTTTGGAATTAACCCTTCACAGACTGTTATGTTCTTTTTGGACTCTGCATTCGTTTTTCTTTGACCCCTGACCCCTCACCCCTGGCTGACACCTACACTGACCCCCCCCCCCCACCTAGGTGCAAATCCGTCCTCCTTACCTGTGTCTCTGTCCCGACTTCCCGCCAGCGCCATCCACCTGCAGCCCGCTGCACCTCCATGATGATGATCCTTCTCTGCCGGTTGCCGAGTCAGTGAGTCACCCTGCCCCCCTAGACAAGCCGCCGCTGCTGAGGGACACAGAGCAGAGGGGAAGACGATCGCAGGCAGCCTCGGCATCTCCCGCCATCACATTCAATATTCCCCGCCGCACTGTGATTGGGCCATGCGGGTCATGTGCGGAGGCGGGACTTCAGGACGAGCACAGACAGGCCAGCCCCACGCCGCACATGACCCGCATACTCCCAATCACAGGACGCCGGAGTCAAGTGACTGTGAGTAAAAAAAAAAAAACATGGCGGGCGAGATCTGCTCGGCGGTGACTCGGGGCTAATAATTGGAAACTCAATGCCCGAGACTCTGGGCTTTTCGGCGGCATATTCGGGGCTCCAGCCACCCTAGCCAGGGGCTAACGACGCGCCTGGGTGCCACCAACACCTCCTGCCTCCAATCACCCCCTGCCACTATCTCCCCCTGCCTCCAATCTCCCCCTGCCTCCATCCCCCTCTGCGGTGCACCCACAGCCACCATCACACCCTGCCTCCAATCTCCATGCGCAGTTCCAAGCTGAACCAATCTCGGCTATTTTTATTGGCACATTCCCACAACCACGGACATTTACGAACAGGGAAAAAAGTGCCAGTTTTTACGAACTGTCCGTAAAAATACAGACAGTTGGCAACACTGATTGCCACTTGGATTCCGGATTGAACTGGTAGAATTAGGTCTCACCCCCTCCCCTGAAATGTTCAGAATGTCATCCTTAGAGAGCGCTAATAAGATCATCGGGATCATGCTGCTGACTCTGCTGCCCATACACACGACCGATTTTCCAGATGAAAAAACTGCAATGAGAGCTTTACAAGCCAATCGGTGGTCACAGAGCTGACTTCCTCAGTGTAATTCTGTACATTTTCTAATCACAAGCTGGGACAGTCATTGACCAAGCTGTATCACTGTATTTGTAGGTGAAAAGTAAGGTCAGAAACAGGCTGACCGCATCGGTGAATTCGAATACTGAACAAAATTACACATTTTTGGACAGATAGTTCACCCTTCTGTACTTCAGTTGTGAATTTAGCTGTTCCACTTTAACAATTTTATGATAATTCACTGTTTTTCTGGCAAAACCTCAGGTAAATGTTTTCCACAGTTATTAAACACATTCACCATCCATGTTCATCCAGCGGAGTCGTATTTGCTGCCAAACGTCCAACATCTGGTATTCCTATTCTTAGAGAAATCTTTATCTTAATAACATTAACCCTGTTTTCAGTATACCCAAATATACATTTCCTTTTTATTTATTTTATTTTAAATATTTGTAATTTTCAATGAGCTAGTCAAAAAAATTATAACTAGTGTTCTAGTAACCCAGTGAAATGTTTGAATGTGTAATGGCGAATTCTTGGCTCTGCCCACATACTGCTCTTTGTTGGACACCTGGGGTGTGTGTGAAGGTCAATTATCGCATGTCACACAGCTTCATGGCATTCACACCAGTGTCCCCACTGCTTTCTCTCTGGCCAAGCCCACGGCACTCTTCCTCCTTTTCCAGTTCCCCTCTTATCCTTCTCCTGCTGCTATCTTTGATCATGTGCCTCTATTATAATATACAAGGTGTGTCTAAAAGTTTTGGTGAATAGTATCAGAAAACAAACAAAACTGAGGTTACAAACAAACCTTACCCTTATTGCCCTTCAAAATAATCAATGTCCTTCACAACACACTTGGCAACATTCATAAAGCTTCTGGAAACTATCAGCAAAGGCTTCTTTAGGAATCAATCTCAGAACTGCTGTCACACATTCTTGGATCATGCCATGAAAGATCTAGTTGGACCTTCATATGTAGACTCCTACTTGCTCCTTAGCAGGGTGGGTTCCTTGTTTATTGCCCTCTTGCTTAACACCCCCACTCCTATGCTGATACCCATTGATAATACTCCTTATCTTCTATTAATATCTTTGGATCTCTATATTGCAATTCCTCCTGATGAGTGGAGATATTCCACGAAACGCGTCAAGCTACTTGATGCTAATCAGGTGTTTACATTTTAGGAACAACTTTCAACATGTTACTGTATCATTGTATATGTTTTATGTTTACACTATTCATGTGGATCAAAAGAGGCTGGCACTAACATGTATTACTATGTTATTATGCTATGATGCTTGTATGTATTACATGTATGGAATTTTATTTTTATATAAAATGGTTTTATATTGTACCAGGTTATAGCGGTTTTGTACTACTATGATTCACCTGCCAGACATATTTGTAACCCATTTACACCACATGCTTCATATAAGGACCCAATTTTTCCTCCCCTAGTTAGAAAACTGAGGATATAAACAAACCTTACCTTTATTCGCCTTCAAAATAATCGCCATCCTTCACAACACACTTGGCAATATTCATAAAGCTTCTGGAAACGGTCAGCAAAGGCCTCTTTAGGAATCGATCGCAGAACCGCTATCATACATTCTTGAATCATGCCATCATCGTCAAAGAAGGCAATCGACATTGTCTTGACCTTGGACTTTTGCAGGCAACGTTTTTTTATGGGTGAACGCCATTATATTGCCGCTTAGGATTCCGGTAGCGCCAGGACTCATCCCCTGACAATGGTTCACAGAAAGGATGGATCCTGGTCACACATGGTAATGAAATCTCCAGAGGTTTCCATCCGTTTTTCTTTCTGTTTGTCTGTCAGCTTGTGCGACACAAGTCGGGAACAGATCTTCTGCTTACCCAAATCTCTGCGGGCGATGGTGCGCACTCCATTTCCATGCTAATACCCAATTCCTCCACCATCAATCGTAGAGTCAGTCACCAATCTCATGTCAGCTCGCTCACTCAATCAGGCCTGGCGCCCTGCTTGTCGATGGCCGACCCAAACGTGTCTCATCCTTAGCGCGGAAGCATTTGAACACATTTTCTGCTCACGGCTTCCGTCCCGTACATTTGGACCAACATTTCATGTGTCTCTGTTGCCGTTCTCCCTAATTTGTAGCAGATCTTGATGTTCACTTGTTGCTCTATTGCGCTGTGACCCTACCTCTCACATTGACTGCGTTCAACTGCCCACAGTGGGTTTACCCTGACAATCACATGTACTCCACGCTAGGTGGTGCTTCTTATTGTGTTTCTGGATAGCTATGTGCATGTCTGTGCACCTGGCCCATGTTAACGTTGAGATATCAGACCATTTACCAAACCTTTTAGACACACCTCGTATATATGTATTTATACACACACACACCTGTCAATTTTGGGCAGAAGACACTACTTTTTGGGGTATTGGATTATCAGATATCCGATGAAGCTGACTTTCATCAGTCGTGCCTACACACCATCAGTTAAAAAAACGATCGTGTCAGAACGCGGTGGCGTAAAACACAACGGCGTGTTGAGAAAAATGAAGTTCAATGCTTCCAAGCATGCGTCGACTTGATTCTGAGAATGCGTGAATTTTTAACCGATGGACGTACCCACAGACGATCATTTTTTTCTATCGGCTTTTTAACCATTAGATCATTTTAAAACAAGTTCCTAGTTTTTTTACTGATGGATAAAAACCTGATGGGGCACACACGATCGTTTTGTCTGATGAAAACGGTCCATCAGACCGTTTTCATCAGACAAACCGATTGTGTGTACGCGGCATTAGGCGTGAATGGGTTAAAGAAAAAATGCCAAAATGGCAATGAGGTATAGGGGTTGATTTACTAAAGGGAAATTGAATGTGCACTTTGCAAAGGTACAGTTGCTCCAGAGCTTAATAAATGAGGTAAGGCCTTCCTTTGCAAAGAATACCCAATCACGTGGAAGGAAAAAAAAAAAAAACATGCATTTTCGCTTGCACGTGATTGGATGATTTACCAAGTTCTGGAGCACCTGCTCTTGCAGAGTGCAACTGCACTTTGCAAAGTGCACAGTCTATTTGCCTGTAGTAAATCAACCCTATAGTGCTTTAGCAATCTAAATGCCATTCAGTTTGGGTATAAATATACTTAATGCATTGCAATAAGTACCTTTTCAGTCCTCCCCTGTATATAAACAGATCGACATCCTCTAGCTTGGTGGTATTTTAGCAATGAAACCCTTAATTGATTGTGATGGTTTCATCCATGGTCTCATTTGTATATCTAATCAATAGTGAAATCATAAAAGGCCTTTCTTTTAACCTTGCGGTGACAAATTATCAAAACAGAGTATTTTTAAACGGTGCATTGAGAACAGCTAATGAACTGGGGGAGAGCAGGCCTGCGTGGGAAGACAGCCGGCTCCGTCTGCAGGTCAACACATTTTCCAGCCTGATCACTCGTGTCATGAGGATAATGTTTCCAAATTACATGTTTCTCCTCCTAGGATGTGAACGCTGCTTTAAATTACGATTTACTTCTGTCATCTACAGAGCAGCTTTGCCTCATTGGCTGTTTTGGCTACTTAGACTTTTCAGAAAAGTTCAAAAGTGATGTAACCAGATTTTCCAGAGCAAACGTGTAGACCAGGGGTCACCAAACTTTCTTAGCAAAGGGCCGGATTACTGTCCTCCAGACTTTAAGGGGGCTGAACCGTGGCCATCAGGAGCACAAAATACCCTATCATTGGTGTCATTGGGAGAAATTCTTCCCCATCACTGTGAGGAATTTTCCCCCATCATTGGAGTCACTGGAAGGTACTCTGCCCCATCACTGGGAGGTACTCTGCCTATAATTGGTGTCATTGGGAGATATTCTGCCCATTCACTGGGAGGACTTTTGCCCCTTCACTGGGAGGACTTTTGCCCCTTCACTGGGAGGACTTTAGCCCCTTCACTGGGAGGACTTTAGCCCCTTCACTGAGAGGATTTTTGCCCCTTCACTGGGAGGACTTTTGCCCCTTCACTGGGAGGACTTTAGCCCCTTCAGTGGGAGGACTTTTGCCCCTTCACTGGGAGGACTTTTGCCCCTTCACTGGGAGGACTTTTGCCCCTTCACTGGGAGGACTTCTGACCCTTCATTGGTGTCAATGAATAACAAAGTACCCCAAGGGCCGGATAAAATCAAGCAAAGGGCCGCATCTGGCCCCCAGGCCGCAGTTTGGAGACCACTGGTGTAGACATATAAAAAAAAAAAACTCTGTATAAGACAAAACAATATGGTTGATTTATGTGTAACTAAGGTACAGTTTAAACTTTTCTTAACATATTTACCCCAAAGGAACCCTTGAAATAAATGTCAGGTCTAGGGGAGCCCCTACTAAAAACAAATTATTGGAGGCCATTGGGAAGAATGTCCACCATTAGAATGCCATAAAAAGAAAAGGAAGCTGCGCTACAAAAAGTCCCAATCCTTGCGGAGAGTGATATATTAATAGTCCATATTGGGGAAATGTATCCTCTTATCAATGGCGCCACAGAGGCTTCAAACACAAAAGAAAGTGCCCATCCACCATAAGAAAAAGCTGCTTACAATCGCTTGCACAATGCTCCTTGGGATGTTTAAAGCTTGGGAAATCTTTTTGTATCCAAATCCAGCTTTAAACTTCTCCACAACAGTATCTCGGACCTGCCTGGTGTGTTCCTTGTTCTTCATGATGCTCTCTATGCTTTAAACGGACCTCTGAGACTATCACAGTGCAGGTGCATTTATACGGAGACTTGCTTACACACAGGTGGATTCTATTTATCATCATTAGTCATTTAGGTCAACATGGGATCATTCAGAGATCTTCACTGAACTTCTGGAGAGAGTTTGCTGAAAGTAAAGGGGCTGAATAATTTTGCACGCCCAATTTTTCAGTTTTTTATTTGTTAACAAAGTTTGAAATATCCAATAAATTTCGTTCCACTTCATGATTGTGTCCCACTTGTTGTTGATTCTTCAAAAAAAAATTACAGTTTTATATCTTTATGTTTGAAGCTTGAAATGTGGCAAAAGGTCGCAAAGTTCAAGGGGGCCGAATACTTTCGCAAGGCTATATATATATACAGTGGAACCTTGGATTGTGAGCAACACGGTTAACAAGCGTTTCACAATACGAGCACTGTATTTCCTAAAATCCTAACTAGGTTTGCGAGTGTTGGCATGCAACACGAGCAGGTCTCAGGCCAAAGCGCTGTGCAGTACCGCGTTTGACCTGAGGTGGGGGGCGCCGGCGCCCTTTGGAAATGGCTGAAAAGGCCAGAGGACAGTCCGGCTGACCTCGGCAAACCTTGAAAAGGCTCGTGAATGGAGTCTTTCAGAGGATTGCCGAGGTCAGCCGAACAGTCCTCTGGCCTTTCCAGCTGTTTCCGAGGCTCTCCGGCACCCCCGCCTCTGGCCGAATGCGGTATTGCATGCCATTGAAGTCAATGCAGAAGAAATTATTTTCATTTCCATTGACTTCATGGGACAACTTGCCTTCATATGCGAGTACTTTGGATTATGAGCATTCTCCTGGAACGAATTATGCTTGTAATCCAAGGTTCCACTGTATATATATATATATATATATATATATATATATATATATATATAGTTTTTGCATTTTCCTCTTTAATCACTCTGCTGTATAATCATATAATATGCTATTTACTGGCTTCAAAGTTGGAAACTACATATATAATTTTTTGTCCAAGAAAAATAAAGGATTTTAATGCATTTCTATCACACAGAGAAGAGGTGATGGATGACAGCATCCCAGCAGTTTTCTGTGTAAACGAATCTAATCGCTGCAGACATTGATGTTTTGAAGTATAGGAGGAAGGAGAATGGTTTCCCTCTAAATATGGATCAGGCATTGTCTCTTTTCCAATTGTGCTTAAGAGGGAAAAAATCCTTAGTTGCAGATGAGCAAAAGACAATTTAAAGAGGAGGCTTTGAGATGAAGAGATTCTACTACAAATTGCTTTGTCTGCTTTGCTGGTCGCTATTTACCAATTTAAAGGAAGGATCTTTGTCATCTTATCTCTCCATCCATATATACTGTTCATATTTGACTGATTGGCATTTTATCGGTATACACTGGGCTCCTGTAAAATATGTGCTAAACAAAGTGGCTGATGGAATCAGTTAACAAGAAAAACAAGCAGGATGAACAAGACCTGGCAGGATGATGGACATATGGAGGAGACCCCACATTCTGTTAGGTTGACATAATGGATGACTGCTTCAACTGCCATTGTCTGTCCACACTGCATTGTGTTTGTTCAATATCTTTGTGTGCCAGGAGAAAGGGCCTATAGATTTGGGCCCACATACATATGGCAGGAGGATGGATGAGGCTTTGCATGTGTGTAAAAGGAGGAGGATGCTTGAGGCCCTACGTGTAGGCAGCAGGAAGAGGATGAAGGAGGTCATGTGTGTTTGGGGCATTAGGAGGATAGATAAAGGTGTGTGTGTGTGTGTGGTAGGAGGATGGGGACAGATGAGGCCCTGGTTGTGGGTAACAGGAAGAGGATGAATGAGGCTATGTGTGTTTGGGGCAGGAGGAGGACAGATGAGGCCATGAACGTTTGTGTCTGAAAGAGAATGGATGAGGCCATGTGTGTTTGGGGCAGGAGAAGGACAGATAAGGCCATGTGTGTTTAGGTCAGGAGGAGGACAGATTAGGCCATGTGTGCTTGGGAAGAAGGAGGATGAATGAGGCCATTGAGGTTTGGGGCAGGAGAAGGACAGATGAGGCCATGTGTGTGTTGGGGCAGGAGGAGGACAGATAATGCCATGTGTGTTTGGGGCAGGAGGACGATGAATGAGGCCATGAGGGTTTGGGGCAGGAGGAGGACAGATTAGGTCATGTGTGCTTGGGAAGGAGGAGGATGGATGGGGCCATTGAGGTTTGGGGCAGAAGGACAGATAATGCCATGTGTGCTTGGGGCAGGAGGAGGATGAATGAAGCCATGTGTGTTTGGCCTTGTGCTAAGGGTAATTGCCATGCTGAAAAAGTCCAATAGCGTCCCATGCGCAGCTCTTGTGCAGAATATTGCAAATTGACTTCCGATAACCTGCTGCATTCATCTTTCCATCAATTTTCACAAGATTCCCTGTGCCCTTAAAGCTCACACACACACCCAAAACATCAGTGGACCACCTTCATGCTTCACAGTGGGGATGGTATTCTTGTCGCTATAGACCTTGTTCACCCCTGTCCAAACATATCGCTTGTGGTTGTGACCATAAAGCTCTATTTTGGTCTTTTATTATTTTATCTATTTTGTAATTGGGCTTTTTAGTGGCATTGGCACAGTAAAGGCTTCTTTCTGGCAACTCGACCATGCAGATAATTTTTACTCAAGTTACACAGTTAGTTAGGTTGAAAAAATACACCCATCTAGTTCAACCAAAAAAATAAAAAAATACAATCCCATACACAATACACAATCCTTCACCCACAGTTGATCCAGAGGAAGACGAAAAACCCCAGCAAACCATGATCCAATTAGCTACAGCAGGGGAAAAAATTCCTTCCTCATCCCCCGAGAGGCAATCGGATTTTCTCTGAATCAACTTTACCTGTAAATATAATATGTATGGCCGTGGAAGAATCTAGAGGAGTGAGATCTGCACTTCATTGGAGGATCAGGAACAAATTCATTGGAGGACAGATGAGACATCAGGGATCTTTTAGACCCCGGATGTCTCATTAAAGAGAAAAAAGTATATGTATAATGGGTGTATGTATGTATATATATATATATATATATATATATTTATTTATTTATTTAAATTACACCCAAGCCCCCCCCCCAAATAAAAACATATACATGAATGTAAATGCAGACTTCAGGGACGCCAATGTGTGAACACGTCTAATACTCTACACCAGAGGTGGCAAACACAAGGCCCGCGGGCCGGATGCGGCCCTCCAGGCAATTTCATGCGGCCCTCGCACCTCTCCAGTCATCCTCGAGACCCTTACTTTCTGCTTTCAAGCAATGCATCCAACTTCTTGCCAGCAGCAGCATAAGGAATGGGAGGTGCACTGTGATGTAAGGGAGAGGGGGGGGGCTTAACTTCTGATGGTGGGGTGGCTCTTGACATCTAATGTAAGGGGAAGGGATGCGCTGGACATCTAATCTTACAGATACAACCGGCCCTTTTTAGGGCAACCATAATGCTGATGCAGCCCACGATGAAATTGAGTTTGACACCCCTGCTCTACACATTACATATTGCCATGCACGCCAGAGTGATAGCCCATTTTTATGACCTGTAGGGGCTTTTAAAGCATCGCCTATGGAAAATACACTTTATTATCAAAAGTATTGGGACACCTGCCTTTACACGCACATGAACTTTAATGGCATCTCAATCTTAGGCCGTAGGGTTCAATATTAAGTTGGCCAGCCCTTTTCAGCTCCTCTTGGAAGGCTGTCCACAAGGAGTGTGTCTATGGAAATGTTTACACCATTCTTCCAGAAGTGCATTTGTGAGGTTAGGCACTGATGTGGACGGGAAGGCCTGGCTCAAAGCCCCCCTTTCTAATTTATCCCAAGGGTGTTCTATTGGGTTGAGGTCAGGACTATGTGAAGGCCAGTAAAGTTCCTCCACCACAAACTCGTTCATCCACACTATATTACCAAATGTATTAGGCCACCTCACCAAATCACCAAACCTCACTGGGCGTAGGCTACGTTCACGTCGTAGGCAGTGTTTCGACTTATCTTAGGCAGTTGTTTTGACGTGCTTGTGAGCATGCGCACTGGGATGGGTCCAAGGCACGACGCATGTGCAGTTCGTTTTAAGTACTTGTGTGACGCTCGGCCCATAATTTGCATGGGGTCACGCTTCATTTGAATGTATCACGCCCACTTCCAGCCCACTTCCACTTACGCTGACTTACGCCAACGAATATACGCTAAGCCGGCGCAGAGTTGGGAGCATTTGTTTTGTAAATTCCATCCTTCCCTCTCCACGCCGCGCCGGTGTGGCGTAAAAGACATAGGCTATGGCGGCATATATATGCGCCGATGTATGTGAATCTGGGCCAACGTGTTTCCATTGTATCTACCACTATTCTATTCTCTAGGGCGTCTTCTTTTAAAAAATATATATTATTTGGGGGTTTTCTGTAATCTTCAGGCCTAAAATTATTTTTTAAACATACCGTATTTATCGGGGTATTGTGCGCTCCAGCGTATAGCACGCACCCCTAAAGTTGTCCCGAAATTCCTGTAAAAAAAATGTTAGAACATTTTATTACTTACAGTTTTGGTGTCTTGCCCGGCGTCCATCGTCCGGTCCGGCGTCCGTCTGCGGCCTCGGTGGTGTCCTCCCAGGCTTCTCCAGCGCTGTCCGAGTCGAATCCCGCTTCCCGCGCCTCAGTTTGAAGCCTCCACCGACATATACCGAGCGCAGTACACTCGGGCATGCTCGGCTTCTCAAGCATAATTGTCACAGAGCGTGACTACGGGCGAAGTCGAGCGTGGCCGAATGTACCCGAGTGTACTGCACTCGGTATATGTCGGCGGCTCAGTTCAAACTGAGCGCGGGAAGCGGGTATCGGCGTATATCACGCACTCACGATTTTCCCCTTATTTTAAGGGGGAAAAAGTGTGCGGTATACGCCGATAAATATGGTATGTATAAAAATGGATCTGTCAGCAAAATGGTTAAACAAAAAAAAATGTATTAAATAAATAAATTGTGTCCTGTAGAGTATTATCAGTTGGCTGAGTGCACTGGCTGCCATGATCTACCCTTTCCATGCACTTAGTAGCTTCTCGCAGGCATTAAAGCATCCATTGATTAATTATTTTCTAGCTCTCTAGGTGCAGCGATCTTGAAATGATGTTAAAACATTTTTAAGCTTACTAATTCATTGATATAATTACAGGAAGTATTTCCCTCAGCAGTTGGATGTCCCCAATCTGTTTAATAACTGTGTTTGTTTTGGCACCTGGGAAGCGAATCCCATCCACCACTATCACAGTTTGCAAGTATGCATTGATTTTTATTTTTTTTGGAAAGAATTACAATCTGCCTCAATTAATAAGGGAAATAGCAATGGGAATAGTCCAGTAATCCAACAAAACCAATTAGCAGTCGTATTTTTTGGTATTTCTGAACTAAAACCAAAAGCGATCCTCAAAGCATTTTCCATTTCTGAGCAAATGAACAGCATATGCCAGACGTGTCCCCCTGCTTAAAGGGGTTGTAAAGGAAATTTTATTTTTTCATAATAAGCATCCTTTACCTGCAGACCTTCCTCCTTTTCACTTCCTCATTGTTCGTTTTTGCTCAGAAGTTGCTCTATTTCTTCTCTGTTCTGTTCACTTCCTGCTTGTCTGATTTTTACTCACCACCGTGAAGGGAGACTTTACTGCGGTGGTCAGTGACGTGCTTGCCCCCTTCTGGGAACTACATCTGTGCGGCAGGATGCTCTCTCTGTGTTAGAGACTTCAAGGAGGTGTGAATTACTGGGCGTGCCGCAATGCATACTGGGGAATGTTGTACTTACATGAGCGAGCGCCCCAAACCAGGAAGTGAATGAGAGAACAGAAACTAGAACGTCGGAGGTGATATAGATGAAGGAATTTAATAGGTATTTACTCGTTTTTTTTTTTAACAGAATCATTACACTATTCTGTCTCTCTACCTTGCAGACATAAATTTTAGGCAAATTTTTTTTTTCCTTTACAACTCCTTTAAAGCGGAGGTTCACAACTATATGCCATTAGATCCAGCATACTGCTGACATCTGCAGTATGCTGTTTTTTTTTCTGTACTTACCGTGTTATGGTTGTTCTCATCCGGCTCCGAGCTGATTCCCTGCGGGGAGTAGGCGCTCCTAAGACAAGACGTACATGATTGACGTGCGGGAAGGCGGCTCACGCCTTCCGAAAATAGACGAAGTGGGACTCGGCCTGCGCCGGCCGTGTAGAGACGACTGCGCAGGCGCCATAAAAAGCCGAGTCCCACGTCGTGTGTTTTCGGAAGGCGTGACGCGCCTTCCCGCACATCAATCATGTACGTCTTGTCTTAGGAACGCCTACCCCCCCGGGGGGGATTGAGAACCCGGAAGCCGGGTGAAAACAGCTGTAAAACAGTAAGTACAGCTGCAAAAAATAAAATAAAAAATCCAGCATACTGTCGATGTTAGCAGTATGCTGGATCTAACGGTATATAAATGTTTCAGGGTGAACCCCTGCTTTAAGCCAGTACATGTCCGGGCCCATCTGAGGTTTGCTAGAGAACCTTTGGATGATCCAGAAGAGGATTGGGAGAATGTCATATGGTCAGATGAAACCAAAGTAGAACTGTTTGGTAGAAACACAACTCATCGTGTTTGGAGGAGAGAGAATGCTGAGTTGCAACCAAAGAACACCATACCTACTGTGAAGCATGGGGGTGGCAACATCATGCTTTGGGGCTGTTTCTCTGCAAAGGGAACAGGACGACTGATCCATGATCCATGTACATGAAAGAATGAATGGGGCCATGTATCGTGAGATTTTGAGGGCAAACCTCCTCCCATCAGCAAGGGCATTGAAGATGAAACGTGGCTGGGTCTTTCAGCATGACAATGATCACAAACACACCACCCGGGCAACGAAGAAGTGGCTTCGTAAGAAGCATTTCAAGGTCCTGGAGTGGCCTAGCCTGTCTCCAGATCTCAACCCCATAGAAAACCTTTGGAGCGAGTTGAAAGTCTGTGTTGCCCAGCGACAGCCCGAAGACATCACTGCTCTAGAGGAGATCTGCATGGAGGAACGGGCCAACATACCAGCAACAGTGTGTGACAACCTTGTGAAGACTTAGGACGCGTACACACGATCGGTCCAAACCGATGAAAATGGACGTATTGGAAGCATTGAACTTCATTTTTTCAGCACGTCGTTGTGTTTTACGTCACCGCGTACTGACACGATCGGTTTTTGAACTGATGGTGTGTACGCACATCAGACCATCAGTCTGTGAACCAACGAAAACGGTCCGTCGGACCATTCTCATCGGTTTGGACCGATCGTGTGTACGCGGCCTTACAAAAAACATTTGACCTCTGTCATTGCCAACAAAGGATATATAACAAAGTATTGAGACGATTTTCAAATAAATTCTTTCCAAATCAGACAATGTGATTGTCTGGATTTGTTTCCACATTATGTCTCTCATAGTTGAGGAATACCTCTGATGACAATTACAGGCATCTCTCATTGTAATAGAAAAAAAAATAATATACAGGTGCATTTCATAATATAAGAATATCATCAAAAAGTTTATTTCAGTAACCCAGTTCAAAAAGTATTTTATATAGACGTGTCACATACAAAGTGATATATTTCAAGAATGTATTTCTTTTAATTTTGATGATTATGGCTTACAGCTAGTAAAAAAAAAAATGTAATACAGAAATGTTGGTTTACTGAAAAGTATGTCCATGAACAGTAAAAAACGTTTTAAGAACATGATTAGAGATGGAGGTTCTAGTTGGCTTTAAAAAAGGGTGGACCCGGGGCGCAGAGCACTGTGCCCTGAGCCCACCCAGTTGTGTGGCAATAGTGTATTAATTTTCGCTATTGCCTTCCTGATTCTCCTCCCAACCAATCAGAAATCGGGTCCTAAGATCCGATTGGCCGATAAGAGAAGCGTCCCCATTGGCCGCCGGGGAGGAGACGCAGGGGGAAACCGGCGAAGAGGAGACGTTGAGGAGGAGACGCAGGCCCGCGACCTAGATGGGGTAAGTGTGGGGTTAGGGAAGCGATGGGGGGAATATTTCATCTGACAGACTGACCGAATGGGGGGGGGTTGTTGGGGGGTTTGTTTGCCGCCCCCCCAAAAATGGAGCACCACCTGCCACTGCTGTAGACTGACACTCAACTTGACACTTTAGCTCCGATATGGAGAATATAAATAACTAATATCAAATCAAGTATTCCTAAAATATAAGGTTGCACTATATTAACATTTGAAGAATGTAGATTTGGATTATAACAGTAGCCAAAATGACTGGTTCTCCTTAAGTCGTGGTTATAACATACAAATCAGTACTGGATTCAGATCAGTTCATAAATGGCCTTATGGATGGTAGAGGAAATAATGGTGTCATTTCTGTTGGTGATGTAGCGCTACCCCTGCAGGAGCCGCTGGTGAATATGGTTATCTCCCACCCTGAACAGCCAGACACGTGAATTTTCCATTCACTTTGTAGACAAGTAGCAGACCTTACAGCTTTGCTTTGTTTTATTGAGGGAAAATGTACTTGGATGGGGAAGGGTTGTTATGTGATGCACACTTGATCAGTAAGAAATCTTCAGGGACCCAACTATATACATCTGGTATGTATGTACACACTTCTAACTCCAGCACAGACTTGCTTGTAGAACTAAAACTCCCAGGACCAGCTAGCACTGACAGGAGTGTCTGACAAGAGCATAATCAGACCATAGCAAATGCCCTTTGCCGGCAGGGACCGCAGGCCCGTTTGGTAGTGCAACAAAAATAGAGGTGCTAGCCGTCCTATTCCTGTGGCTACTGCTCCCAGTACAACCTCCTTGGGCCTGGCTGCAGCTGCCTCTTTCACTAGCCCTCCTGTCTACTTCTCCACAGTCCTCCCAGACTGAGGGTGGATCCATCCCAGACTGCTTGCACCCAGTCCCTTCTGGCATTCCTCTCAGTCCTCTGACTTCAACACTCACCAGCCCTCTTGGTTGTAATCCTCCCTGGAGATTTGCCCAGCACTGTTCTCCTGCTGTCCTCTCCATGCTCTTGTGCCTCCAGGTCAGGATCCCCCTGTGTTTCATGAACAGGGAACCCGAGCCCAGGCCTGAGTTAACCCCCCAGACTGTGGAGCTACTCTCAAAAGCCCAGACTGCCTAACACTCCGTCTACATATTTCACCTGAACTCCACACCCCCAGCTGTTCTGAACCTGAGTATTTGAGGGGGCCTGTCCCCTGCCAACTCTTCAGTTGGGAATTGATCAAGGCCCTCAGAATACTCCAACCAGCTCTTCATGGACCCCTCCCAACTGCTTCTGGCACCTTCTCCAAGTTTCCTGCAAGCAGGGAGGAGTCACCAGGGAAGCTTCTGCAGAGTCATCCAACCTGAGTCACTCAAAATCCTGACCCAGAAAAAACACTACCAGCCAAGCCTGACAATTTACCTACACTAACAACAATCCTATCTTTAGCAGTGTAGACCTGCTAGGGGGTGCTACAGGGAAATACAATTCTATAGAACTATTAACGCACAGTGGGAGAGAGGCATCTTAGAGAATCCAAACAAAATGGCAACATGGGCCAGATAAAGTGTAATGCTGGTAAATAGGGTCGTATGTAACTAAGCCATGGTAATAGCATTGGCCCTGAAATATTTAATGGAACACAGCTGTGAAAAATAGACCTGGAAAAAGATTTAAGAATACCGACTAACTGTATCTCAATGCCAACCAGTGGCTGCAAAAGCACATTAAATATTGGCTAGCATTAAACAATGTGATGGATAATTAATACTGCTCCTCTGCAAATCACTTGTTAAGCCACATCTTGAATATGAAATACAGTTTTGGGCAAAGGAAGAGAGTGTGATTTGGAGAGAATTGAAAGATGCGCAATTAAATAATGTGGAGTTATGGTAGGTCTTGCTATAATATTAGAGCCAAAGAAGAAAATGGCTTAGGGTCTACGTGACTTATAAAATGGAGCAGCAGAGTGTAGAGGGGTACAGTCCCTATAGATAGTAGTAATCCCCTTTTTAGTGACAGACCTCTGGCGTGATCGGATGGGAGGTATATGGTATTATAAGAGTATGTACACTCACCGGACACTTTATTGGGTACACCTTGCTAGTACCGGGTTGGACCCACTTTTACCTTCAGAACGGCCTTCATTCTTTGTGGCGAAGATTCAACAAGGTGTTGTAAAGATTCCTCAGAGATTTTTATTCATACTGACATAATAGCATCACACAGTTGATGTCCCACCACATCCCAAACGTGCTCTATTGGATTGAGATCTGGTGACTGTGGAGGCCATTGGAGTACAGGGACCTCATTGTCCAGTGGCAGTGGCCTATCCAAGGTATAACAGCCATGACAAGTACCATGGGCGCCATTGGGGGGGGGGGGGGGCGCAAAAAAAGAAACAAAAAATAAATTCCCACCCGGACCCGTCCTCCTGCAGGCTGCCTCCCACACTATAGCCCCCGGCTGCAGCACGGCACTTCACTTGTAGTACTCCTACTTGGCTGAATGGCATGTAGGAGAGTGTGGAAGGTGTGGGCGCCCCCTTGCTTGTAGATGAGTCAGTCCATTGCGTTCAGTCCAGACAATCATGATTCGGCTAATTGGCGGAGGCGGAGCTTTCCTCCTCTGCGCTGCTTCCATCTTCTCCCTGAGCGCAAGCATGTCGGTAAAGTCACCTGAGGTGAGGTCGCCGTTGCTGAGGAGGAGAACTTCTGCTGACAAAGGAGACTTGGTCCAAGTTTAACAATTGGACTCTGGAACCCGAACCCCCAAGCCAGGCAGCACTGCAGCAGCGGCAGCCTGCAGGTACAATAGTCAAAACATACCTATCATCATGTGCATGTGTATGCTGTGTATCAGGCCAGCCCAACTGCCAAGCAGCCAATCAAATATAGTGCCTGCTTGCTCAATATGGATTAAATAAATTGTAATTATGCATAGCCATAGATATCATAAATAAAGTGATTTGTGCAAGAAATACCTGCTGTTGCACAAATCACTTTATTTATGATATCTATGGCTATGCATAATTACAATTTATGTAATTCATATTGAGCAAGCAGGCACTATATTTGATTGGCTGCTTACTTCTGTTTGAAGAAAAAACCCAGCATTCACAGATTTGTACCTGTTTTATGGTCACCACATCCCTAATATATATGAAAAAACACAATAAACCCCCTAAGGGTGGGACTTTGAAAGCGACCACAAGCAGAATTAATTTTATATAAAAGTATAACTTTTATATAAAATTAATTCTGTTTGTGGTCGCTTTCAAAGTCCCACCCTTAGGGGGTTCATTGTGTTTTTTCTTACTTCTGTTTAGGCCTGTTCCTGGCACGTGGTGACTTAGACTATTTTTACACTAGGGCGTTGCGCCGTCGGCGGTAAAGCGCTGCTATTTTAATGCCGCTTTACTATCGTTTTTGCAGCGCTATTCAGCCACTAGCGGAACGCCTCAAAGATGCGGCTGGCAGGACTTTTTTGAGCGTCTTGCCAGCGCACCGCTAGCCGCTTGATTTCAATGGGCAGGGGCGCTTTAGAAGCAGTGTGTACGCCGTTCCTACAGCGCCTCAAAGATGCGGCTAGCAGGACTTTTTTGAGCGCCCTGCCAGCGCACCGCTCCAGTGTGAAAGCCCTCGGGCTTTTACATTGGAGTAACAAAAGAGGCTCTTTAAGGGCGCTTTGCAGGCACTATTATGTAGCGCTGTAGCACCTGCAAAGAGCCTCAGTGTGAAAGTAGCCTAAGACCCCCTTTTCACTGAGGCGCTTTGCAGGCGCTATAACACTAAAAATAGCACCTGAAAACGATGGTAAAGCGTCACTAAAAATAGTGTTGCTTTACCGCAGACGTCCCCACCAGTGTGAAAGAGGTCCTAAAGTCATCACCAAGTGCGATTGTGCTAAGCAGACAGTGTCAGAGGCTGGTGCTGATGTTACTGCTTTGTCATTTTCACAGCAAAAAATGCATTAAAAATGCACTGTTTACTGTGAAAATGCCAATTGTAGTTTGGGAGTTAACCACAAGGGGGCGCTAAGGGGGTTAAGTGTGACCTCATCTGTGTTTCTAACTGTAGGGGGTGTGGCTGTAGGTGTGACGTCATTGATTGTGGTTCCCTATATTAGGGAATACACAATCGATGACAGGGCCACAGTGAAGAACGGGGAAGCTGTGTTTATACACAGCTCTCCCCGTTCTTCAGCTCCGGGGACCGATCGTGGGACTTCAGCGGCGATTGGGTCCAGGGGTCCCGTGGTCACGGAGCTTCGGACCGGGTTGCGGGCGTGCGTCCGTGACCCACGGCTGGGCACTTGAAGAGGACGTACCTGTACGTGCTTGTGCCCAGCCGTGCCAGTCTGCCGACGTATATGTGCAGGAGGTGGTCCTTAAGTGGTTAAAGCGACGCAGTGCCAGAGTGAACAGCAAGAGAAGGAAGCAGCAAGACGTGCAGCAAGACGTGCTCTCTCCTCTCTCTGTGCTGATTTCACGACCAGGTGTCTACTGCTGGTTGTGTCGGCCCCCTCTCTCTCCTAGGGCTTGAACCAGGGAGTAGCAGATACTGGCGCACGGATCCCAGCAGTGGGACGTGTGGCTCATACTCCCTGGATAGGCAGGGTTTTTTGGCCACCCCCGTTCCTGCTCCAGCTCCTTCTCTGCTCCAGCCCCCATCCTCTGAAGGTAAGTCTGCCTGCTCTCCCTGGGACTAAAAGCGGCCGTCCTTGTCAGGACAAGCCGCAGTCTTCTCTGTCCCGAGAGACAGGAATCTTCTTTTTTTCCCCAGCCTAGGTTCCCCTGCACTCCCTCACCTCCCTTACCTCCATCATCCCCAAGGGCCCAAAGGGCCCCCCTTCCTCTATTCCTCCGCCCGTGTAGTTTTCGCCGTTCTGGTGCTCTGTTGAGGACACCGCGTCAGGCCGCTCCGAATCGCGGGGCCGCGGTCTAGGAAAGACCGCGGCTTCACTTGCGGCCTAACGGCGCGCCGCTCCCCACGCCTCTGTGGTCCTCTCTCAGCCCCAGGAAACCTCCCCTACCCCAGAGGGCCAGCTACCCGGCCTGTCTCTCACCCCCTCAGCCCCCTGTTCAATTAAAGAATCACCCTGTCAGCCCTCTTCCCACTGCCTGAACAGCCATCCCGCCTGACCAGCAGCAGGGTCCCCCTCACAGCCCCAGCCCCCCCCCCCTGTCTTTCCAAAGCACAGAAGCCTGATCCAGGGGTTACCCGATCGCCTCTTACAGGGGTCAGGAAGGAATTTTTTCCCTGCTGGAGCATATTGGCCGAGCACCGCCGGGGTTTTTTGCCTTCCTCTGGACCAAGCCTGGAGAGAGGAGTTAGCCAATTCCTCTCCCCACTGCCCCGAAATCCCCCCCCCCGTGTATTGACGATCATGGCACGTAGGCAATATTCTGCCGAAACCATTTGGAGTTTGAGGCAATGCGCCGCAATACTGCCAGCCATCACCAAAAAGGCCCTAAGAACTGAGCGACTATTGAGAATCGATCATAGATCGACGGTCAGTCATTTCAGCCATTTACCCCAGCTCAAGCACATGTCATGTGCTCTGATCAACACAAGATCGGCAGTAAAACACCGACTAGAAATCCGCGACTTCATTCAACAAAAGGATCTAGACTGTCTTTTTATTACAGAGAGCTGGCTCACAGCCGACTGTAACACCATTCTAGGAGAACTGGTGCCAGAAAATTACCGTATCATAACGGAAAACAGAATAGGGCAAAGAGGAGGCGGCCTGGCGGTGATCCTCAAGACTCATCTTACGATCACCAAACCAGTCCGCCAAAACCCTCTTCCATTCATGGAAACCCTTACTCTACAACTTCAAGCAAGTTCAAAGGAGACCGTCCACATTCTGCTCTGCTATAGGCCGCCCGGCCCAAAATCGCAGCTGCTATCATCATGGACGGATTTCTTCTCCACTTATACCCTCAACAGCAAACACCTGTTGCTGCTCGGGGATTTCAATCTCTGGGCCAACTCCTCACAGGACCCCATTGCCGACGCCTGTATTGACCACCTGGAAGGATTAGGATTACAGCAACTAGTATGTGGGCCTACACATGCTTCAGGTCACACACTTGATCTTATTTTCAGACAAGCTCTGGAAATAAAAATTTGGGAAAATGAAAAATTGCCATGGACAGACCACCAGGCAATTATATTCAGTATTTCCACCATCCCCCCCGCAACAAAAACATCAAATCCAGTGACAACACACTGGACTAGATGTCAGAAGAAGCTCCACTCGGAACTCTTCAAAACCACTTTAAGGAAAAAAATAGAAACAACTCCGCCGCATCAAACGGCCGTTGAAACATTGGAAGCCATAAACTCGGCCATGCTACAGTCAGCCGACTTGGTAGCGCCGAAGCGACGAACCCGCATCCGGAAAACCAACCGCAGCTGGTTTAGCAACCAACTGTCGTTACTGAAGCAAGAACGCAGAAGGGCCGAATCTGCCTGGAAAAGATGTTCTTCAGAGCTAAACCTATCCATCTACAAGGCGACTACAAGAAAATACCACAAAGGAATTTTCCAAGCCAAGAAAAATTATTTTTCGGAGGCTATCAACGGCGCCCTAAACCGCCCCCGCGAACTCTTCAAGATGGTCACCCAGACCATGAAGCCAGGATGCATTGAAACCCCCAGCTCGGACACACAAGAATTTTGCAATGAACTATCGGATTACTTCATTAATAAAATCGAGGTGATCCGTGAAAGCATTCAGCAAAACAATTCCCCCCTCAGCCCCCCCTGCAGCCTCTCACACAACACCCATAGTAATTCTTCTATATCAGGTAAGTTCGCCCTGGAACCCATCTCCATCGAGACCACTAAGAATGTCATTTGTACTCTGCGTAATAGCACAGCGCCAAATGACGTTATCCCCACTAAACTGCTGAAGGAATGCGCCGACATTCTGGCTCCTCCCATCACGCAGCTTATCAACCAGTCTTTCTTGGAAGGCATAGTGCCCTCACAGTTGAAAGAGGGTGTAATCCAACCCATCCTGAAGAAACCCTCCCTGGACCCCAAGGATCCACTCCACCGCCGTCCCATAACTAGCCTCAACGTACTCTCAAAGATAATGGAAAAAGTAGTGGTACAACAGCTGCAACAGCATCTAGATACCCACAAGCTACTTGACCCATTGCAATCAGGCTTCCGTCCCGGACACGGGACAGAAACAGCATTACTGAAAGTATGGGACGATGTTCTCAAGGCCGCAGACGAAGGAGAATCTTGTCTTCTAGTTCTGTTGGACCTAAGTGCCGCTTTCGACACTGTAGACCACAATCTGTTACTGACTCGGCTTGCTGAAGTAGCCAGAGTCGCAGAAGGCGATCTATCTTGGTTCTCCTCTTTTCTGGAAAACCGATCGCAAACAGTGAAGTTAGGACCTTTCACGTCTGACAAACGCACAGTAACATGCGGAGTCCCTCAAGGATCGCCTCTGTCACCAGTGCTGTTTAACATATATCTTCGTCCTCTCTTTGAGATTATCAGCAGCCAAAAACTGCTCTACCACTCATATGCAGATGACACACAACTCTATTTCCGCATCTGCAACAGACAGGATCACCACCTCAATCTAGAGACATGTCTCTCTTTGATAGAGGACTGGATGACAAAGAGTTATCTTAAACTCAATGGAGCGAAAACAGAACTTCTCCTGTTTCACGCCAAGCGTATGAATCAACTTTCAACAGCATGGACCCCCCCGCCCATTCTGGGCAAGCTCATCACCCCTAGCGCCAAAGTCAAAAGCCTAGGGGTCATTTTTGACTCCTTTATGACAATGGACGCACAAATAGGGTCAGTAGTCAGCGGATCTCACCATCTGCTGCGCCTACTACGCAGACTCACTCCGTTCATCCCTAAAGAAGATTTAGCGGTCGTGGTGGGAGCAATTGTTAACTCCAGACTGGATTATGCAAATGCCCTTTACCTCGGCCTCCCCAAGTACCAAATCGCTCGTCTGCAAGTCGTTCAGAATACGGCCGCCAGACTTGTGACTGGGAAAAAACCCTGGGAATCCATCTCACCTTCACTGAGAGCACTTCATTGGCTGCCAGTCAAAGACAGAATCGCTTTTAAAGCTCTCTGTCTTACACATAGATGTGTCCATGGGAATGCCCCCCTTTATTTATGCGAAATAATAAAAGCGCATAATCCCAATCGCGTTTTGCGATCCACGAATCAGAACCTGCTCCAGGTTCCGAAAGCCAACTTCAAGTCCAAGGGAGAAAGGAGATTCGCGATCCAAGGTCCCAGACTATGGAACGCCTTACCAACCAGCATTCGGTTGGAGGAGAACCACCTAGCATTTAGGAAAAAGGTCAAGACTTTTCTCTTTTGATATCAAAGGAGACAGGAACAACAAGCGCCCAGAGGCGATTCAGTTCGCATGTGCCGCGCTATACAAGTTTTCATTCATTCATTCATTCAGTGCCGAATTCTAAAAAGTGCTCTGGTCAGGAGGGGGGTACATTTTTCCGGTGCTGAAGTGGTAAATGACTTTAAAATCACTTTAAAGTTTAGCTTTAAATGTCCATCAATGTTAAAGGATTTTGACAAATTCTCTATCGCTGGTCATTAAAATACATGTCATGAGTGGGTAACATAGACTACAATAGGGAGGCTCTTTCTGGGAAGGCTGGCAGTGCCCAGTCCTGACTTTGGAGTCACTGGCATGGTACAAGCATGCAGCAAATTCAATTTAGAGACAATTCCGTATCCCTGATCTCTTTCTCTGTTCTGGGTCAGTGACTTATGGAAGCCAAAGCATCATCATAACAGGTAGCCAGCTGGCAATCTCCAGAGAGGTCATCAATGACAGCCTACATATTTCTCTCATGACACATTTCTTTAAAATACCTTATTTTTTTTAAAAGCTGGCATCAGCCAAACAACCTGGACATTGTGCAGGCCTCTTATCAGCGGGTTTCTGCTGAGTCTGGATTAATGGTACAATGTCATATAGGATTCCCCCCTGGACTCAGTCCTGTTGAATAATTCCAGGCACAGATCAGCATCCAGAGCTTTAAATTCCATGCAGCTTTCTGCGTTGTGTCAGAGGCATAAAAAAAAAAGAAAAGTGCAGAAACTGTGGGATTTCCACTGCTCTCTAGTCTTTACTCATACATAACCTCAGTTTTGTGGGACCTCTCAACCCGTGCTATATGTACCGCTATGGGTACAGCTCCCAACTGTCCCTGATTTCGAGGGACTGTCCCTGATTTGGAACAAAGCTGTCTCTCTTTCCTCCTCATTTGTCCCTCATTTTGATCTGATTTATAGAGTTGTAAAAAGTGTTTCCCAGTGCTAAACCTTTCATCCAAATTCTAATTTGCAGCATTTCTAAATTTCAAAATTAGCATAAAGGAATAGTAGTAGTGGTAAAAAAATTAATAAATCACTTGTAGGTTTAACTGCCGTATATACTGGGAAACTGAATCATGGACCAGGACAATGGTGAGGCAGGGCTTTGTTACACTGGATGGCCGCCGACTGAAGTTAAGACTGCAGGACACAGCAAGAGATCAGGTATATGAAGCATGCAGGTGGGCACAGTGAGGCATGCAGATCTGCACAGTGAGGCATGCAGACGGGCACAGTGAGGCATGCAGATGGGCACAGTGAGGAATGCAGATCTGCACAGTGAGGCATGCAGACATGCACAGTGAGGCATGAAGATGGGCACAGTGAGGCATGCAGATGGGCACAGTGAGGCATGCAGATCGGCACAGTAACCTTCCAACGCTACTTACTGCTATGGCCAGCTATAGATGGGGCGGTGGACACGTTTATGTTTTAACTGTGGTGCTTGTATTGGTCCAGCAACACACCAACACCTTTGCAGCCATTGAGCTATATGCTGGGTGTTTGGTGTGCTCCTGCACCTTTAAGGAGGGGTGGCTCCCCTTCAGTCCACCTGCCCCTATCTATCCATTAGAATGCATGTGCCTCCATTGTGGGGATGCTCAATGTTTAGTGTTAGGGCTACAGATTGAGGGGTGCCTTGGCGCAGCTCTGTGGCTCACACATGCGTTTGCAAATGCGTGCGGACAAAACCCCTGTTTTTAACGCATACTGTTAGACAGGTTAATTGGTTGTTCTGCGAGCTGGTCGGTAAGTAGGCTTGGTTATTTCCTGGGCATTCCCCAGGTTTTTTTGAGGTTGGCCCAGTAAGGCTGCAAATGGGCACAGTGAAGCTGCAAATGGACACAGTGAAGCTGAAAATGGGCACAGTGAGGCTGCAGATGGGAACAGTGAGGTTGCAGGTGGGCACAGTGAGGCTGCAAATGGGCCCAGTAAAGCTGCAGATGGGTTCAGTGAGGCTGCAAATGTGCACAGTGAGGCTGCAAATAGGAACAGTGAGGCTGCAGGTGAGCATTGTTGACTCTCTTTTCCACTTACAGTAGTTGCTGCATTTCCCACCCTAGGCTTATAATCGAGTCTATAAGTTTTCCCAGTTTTTTTGTGGTATAATTAGGTGCCTCGGCTTACATTCAGGTCGGCTTTTAATCAAGTATATACGATACTTTCTTCTTTTTTTGTACAATTTTTCTTTGAGGGGATGTGGCAGGGTGTGTGTCCTATGCCTACTTACTTTTGTAAATAGGTGTCCCTCCTTCCCATCTCAAAAAGTTGGGAGGTACAGTGGGGAAAATAATTATTTAATCCCCTGCAGATTTTACAATACATGGCCCCGTCCATTGGTCCCTCAATGAGACAAAGTTGACCGGTACCTTAAGCAGAGAAACAGCCCTAAAGCATAATGTTTCCACCTCCGTGCTTGACTGTAGGGATGGTGTTCTTAGGGTCATAGTCAGCATTTTTTTCCCTCTAAACATGGCGAGTCCCACTACTTAAGAAGGCACATGTACAGTCATGCCAATACACATCTAAATGATTCAGAGAAGTACAGTATTGGGAGAAAGTGCTGAGGTCAGAGGAGACCAAAATTCCAGCATTAACTTCACTCGCCGTGTTTGGAGGAAGAAAAATCCTGACCCTAAGAACACCATCCCTACAGTCAAGCACAGAGGTGGAAACATTATGCTTGGGGGCTGTTACTCTGCTAAAGGTACAGGTGGACTTTCCTGCATTGAGGGACCAAAAGATGGGACCATGTATTGTAAAATCTTGGATGAGAACCTTCTTCCCTCAGCCAGAACACTGAAGATGAGTCATGGAAGGGTCTTCCTGCATGACAATAACACAAAACATACCACCAGCAGCAAAGGAGTGGTTCAAGAAGAAGCACATTGAGGTCGTGGAGTGACCTAGTCAGTCCCCAGACCTTAATCCTATAGAAAATTTATGGAGGGAGCTTAACAGCTTGCCGACCGCGCACCGCAGTTATACGGCGGCAGGTCAGCACTGCTAGGCGAGAGCACGTAGCTCTACGTCCTATCTTTTGCGGCCGCTAGGGGTCGCGCGCGCACCGCCGAGTCACGCGCCGGGCACGCGCGCTCGTTCGTTACAGAGCGGGGACCGGGAGCTATGTGTGTAAACACATAGCTCTCGGTCCTGTCAGCGGGGGAAACACTGATCTCCTGTTCATACAATGTATGGACAGAAGATCAGTGATTCCCCCAAGTGAGGCCACCCCCCCCCCCATACAGTCAGAACACACCAGGAACACACTTAACCCCTTCCCTGTCCCCTAGTGTTAACCCCTTCACTGCCAATGGCATTTTTATAGTAATCAATGCATTTTTATAGCATTGATCGCTATAAAAATGCCAATTGCCCAAAAATGTGTAAAAATTGTCCGATGTGTCCGCCATAATATCGCAGTACCGAAAAAAAACGCTGATCGCCGCCATTACTAGTAAAAAAAAAAATATTAATAAAAATGCCATAAAACTACCCCCTTTTTTGTAAACGCTATAAATTTTGCGCAAAACAATCAATAAACGCTAATTGCGATTTTTTTTTTACAAAAAATATGTAGAAGAATACGTATCGGCCTAAACTGAGGAAAACGTTTTTTTTAGGGCTGTGCAAATTAACTTTTAATTAATCGATTAATCTTTAATTTTGTTAATCGATCAAAATATTTTTGATCGATTAAAATTATTCTGATTGGTACTCGCCTCTCCGCCGGCTTCTGGGCCTTCAGGGAGTTCCGTCGGAGATCCAGTAACGTCACGGACACCGGCAGGGCTTGCCGTGTCCATCTGAAGGGCTCCTTTGCTGTGCCTTCATATCTGCATGACGGCGGGACCTTACTATCTGCCACATAGTAGCTGTTACACTTCCCTCTATCACTTCCTTTTATTAACCTGGGATTTTACAACCATCCACTGGGAGTTGTGATAGTTCCCTTCATGGGACATCTACATGCCGACGGACTGATGGTAACCTCTCCTCATCTGGATTCAGCAGTGGTATCGTTGTACACATTTTTATACCAGTATCATACTTGGCTACATATTTTTATGACTGCTTTTGGTACCATTTGGTATTACTCGCACCATTTTTACAGTTTATGTAGCTACATCGATTTTATCTCCAGTGCAATGTTTATTTTGTTACCTACTTGAAGATTATAAAAGTTTTAATGCTATTCCCATCGAGCGCTGCCTTTGTGTGTTTTTTGTAACCTGCTGTTGGCAGCTGCACTGGGAATCAGCCTGCAAGGAGATCAGCTAAAAGTTGTTGGATCTGTATGTGCGTTATAATTGATCGAAATTAGTCGATTAATCGATTAAAATAAAAAACGATTAATCGAACACAAAAATTTTGATCAGTAACAGCCCTAGTTTTTTTAGATATTTTTTGGGGATATTTATTATAGCAAAATGTAAAAAATATTGCATTTTTTTCAAAATAGTGGCTCTATTTTTGTTTATAGCGCAAAAAATAAAAACCGCAGAGATGATCAAATACCACCAAAAGAAAGCTCTATTTGTGGGAAAAAAAGGACGCCAATTTTGTTTGGGAGCCACGTCGCACGACCGCGCAATTGTCAGTTAAAGCGACGTAGTGCCGAATCACAAAAAGTGCTCTGGTCAGGAAGGGGGTAAATCCTTCCGGGGCTGAAGTGGTTAAACTTCAAGTTGCCAAGAGACAGCCGAGAAACCTTTTTAGAGATTTAGAGAAGATTTATAGAAGATCTGTAAAGAAGAGTGGACCAAAATCTCTCCTGAGATTGCACAAACCTGGTAACAGAAGCGGACTGACTATTCGGGCACTGCCGAGGGCCCCATGCCACTAGGGGGCCCCATCAGGGTTGCCAGCCTCAGTAAAACCAAAGACAGTATGTAAAAATCTGTGTATTTTCTTTACATCTGTCCCTGAAATGTCCCTTACCGACATCCTTTTGGTCCAAAAATCACATGGTTATAGCTGCCCCGCCTCTCCAGTACCTTTTCAATGTGTATTCTGTGTGTATGTATACTGTGGCTTGGATTCACGTACCCGGGCGTATCTTTGTGCGGGCGTGGCGTATCTTCTTTACGCTGCGCCGCCGCAACTTAGAGAGGCAATTGCTGTATTCACAAACCTCCTGCTCCCTAAGTTACGTCGGCGTAGCGTAAATGGGCCGGCGTAAGCCCGCCTAATTCAAAGTAGCAAGGCAGTGGGCGTGTTTTATGACAATGAACCGTGACCCCATGCAAATGATGGGATGAACGAACGGGTCATGCGCCGTCCGTGGACGTTCCCCGGTGCGCATGCTCCGAATCACGTCGGATAGAATGCCTTAGTGACAGCAGCGTGCAAAGCCTACGACGTGCAAACGTAACCTATGCCCAGCCCTATTCACGTACTACATAAACGGCGTAAACGGCATAAAATTCAACGGCGTCGTTCCCTGGCTCATACCTTGGCATTAGCTGCGCCTTATATAGCTGGGGTAACTTTACGCCGGACATAAGCCTTACGGAAAGCGCGCATATGAAGCGGGCGGGCGCATCTACATTCGTGAATCGGCGTATCTTGCTCATTTGCATATTTTTAATAGGAACGCCGAATGCGTCCTGCGCAGCTATGCGCCACGATACGTCGGCGAAGCCATGTTTTTCGGCGTATCTTGCTTTGTGAATCGGCGCAAAGATGCGACGGCGCACCTTTAAAATTACGGTGGCGTATCTCCAGATACGCCTGCGTAACTCCTTTGTGAATCCGGGCCACAGTGTGTATACTGTGTGTGTATACTGTGTGTGTATACTGTGTATGCATACTGTATGTTTGTGTGTGTATAGTGTGTGGCCCCATAATCTATTGCCTGGGGGCCCCATGATTTCATATTGCCCGGGGGCCCCATGAGTTGTCAGTCCACCCCTGCCTGGTAACCAACTACAAGAAACGTCTTACCTCTGTGGTTGCCAACAAGGGTTTCTCCACCAAGTACTAAGTCATGTTTTTCTTGGGAATCAACTACTTATTTTACTCACTTGAACATAAACTTAATTTATAGCATTTATTTTATTATTTTTCTGGATTTTTGGTTGATATTCTTTCTCTATCATTTAAAATACTCCTATGATAACTGTTACAGACCCTTTATTTCTTTGTAAGAGGGCAAAATCTTCAGGGGATCAAATAATTATTTTCCCCACTGTATGCCTCTGGGTACTTTGGTTAGTTATGTAGACCTTAAAGGCTGTGGTTTATTCTGCCTATAGTTTGCCTTTCCTGGTTCTCGCCCCGTCATCACCATGCTAATTAAATTTCTTAAATTAAACGTTTCCATTTTAATTACATCGCTTATTTTAGACCCAGTGATGTCATTAGTGGGTCTTTGCGCTTCTCTGCACAATGCAAGCAGATGATGGCTGGGCTGGCAACACTCTCAATAGCCCTCAGTCCTGATGCAAGCAGTATATAGGCAGGTGCAATCTGCTTTCTCCACTGCAGGTGGTGCTCTTCACAGCGACATTGGTCAAGTCAAGAACATGGTTCCCTGGGTCCCTGGGGAAGCTATCCAATGAACGCTGCCACCCCATGTGACCCTAGCAGCCATTTTGAGTCAGGCAGAGCCTATTTAAGGCACTGCCTGATAAGGACAGAACTAGCAGCAGAGAAAGGTCCCTGATGAGGAGGGAAAGCGTAGGGCTCACAACATCTTTGGACAGCTCCTGCTTGGGCGTGAGATGGCCAGACGGCTTTCTGCCCTTCCTAAAAGGCACTGTCAGTTCGGCTAAAACCTGTTCTCTACATGCTGCTGGACTTGTGAGTGTTCCCATTTGGGCTGTCTTCTCTCCGGGTTTATTGTGAACTGTTTTGAAGTTGGAGTTTTGAAGTTTTTTCATCGCACTTGGACTAAGTGTGTTATTGCTGCCGCACCACGCTGCACCCCACCTACAAGTAGGCTGGCTTTTGGGAAGAGTAATGCAAATATCAAACTGCCTTGATGACCGATTATGGAGGTAAAACTTAAAGTGGACTTTCAGTTATTTTTTCAACTTTCCATCTATTAACAACTTGCCCACTGGGCACTTAAACCCCTTTCCTGACCACACCAATTTTCAGCTTTCGGTGTTCACACATTTTGAATGACAATGCAACACTACACCCATATGACATTTTTTTCCTTTTTTCACACAAATAGCTTTCTTTTGGTTGCATTTAATCACCTCTGGGATTTTTATTTTTTGCGTTATAAATAAAAAAAAGACCGAAAATGTTGTAAAAATAATGAATTTTTCTCCTTTTCTGTTATAACAATTTGCAAATTAGTAATTTTTCTTCCGAAATTTGGGCCAAAATGTATACTGCTACATATCTTTGGTAAAAAAAATACCCAAATCAGTGTAAATTATTTGGTCTTTGTGAAAGTTATAGAGTCTACATGCTATGGTGCCAACGACTGAAAATTGATAACACCTGATGTACTGACGGCCATATACTACCCTAGGCTATCCATATACTACCATAGCCTGTCCATATACTACCTTACAGTCCTGGACTGGCCATAGGGCATATCGGGCGTATGCCCGGCCCGTGGGCCACAGGTCACGTCTCTGTAATGTCCGGGGTCTTTATGGGCTGTATTGTAGAGGGGGTCTGTAATGTCGGGGGGTCTGTATTGTAGAGGGGGTCTGTAATGTAGGGGGGTCTGTATTGTAGAAGGGGTCTGTAATGTAGGGGGGTCTGCACTGTAGGGAGGGGGTCTGCACTGTAGGGAGGGAGTCTGTACTGTAGGGAGGTCTGTGTAACATGCAGGGGGTCCAGAACTGTAAGGGGGGTGTCTGTGTAACAAACTGGGGGGGCTGTGTAATGTAAAGAGGTCCAGAGGTGCGGTGCTATGTAATGTAAAGTGGTCCAGAGGTGCAGGGTGCTGTGTAATGTAAAAGGGTCCAGTGGTGCAAGGTGCTGTGTAATGTAAAGTGGTCCAGAGGTGCAGGGTGCTGTGTAATGTGAAGCGAGCTGGTGCCACCACAATTGTCTTCAGACCGGGTTCAGAGGCGCAGGTGAGGGCCACAGTTTGGAGACCACTGGCCTAGGGGAGCACCATCAGATAATTTTTAGGGGTGACGTGGTGAAAACAGTAAGCCCGCAAAACATTGAAAGAAAGCCAGCCTCCTGCAGAAAGAAATGGTACCGGGGGTTATGGCTGATATCTTCAGCCATGATCCTGGTAAACCACTTGCAAACTGCAATGTATATATGCGTATTGCGGTCACCAAGTGGTTAAATACTTCTTTACATTACTTTAGATACTTCCTGGTTCCTGGCCTAGGCAAATGATGTCATACATCCCAAGAGTCTTCAGGAGTGGAGCATAGGAGGAGGGGTTTTCTTAGCTAAGCAAACCCTCCCGCCTGCATGCCTGAACTAAGGGCAGGTGGAGTCCAGGAAGTAAATGATATCTGAATCATCTGCCCTTACTAAAGATGGCTGCGGACAGAAATGCTAGGGGGTGTTTTTCAAAATAAAGCATGGAGACATGGACGGATGAGGGGAGTTTGCTCATAACATTAAAAATTAATTAAATAGTGTTTTTGGTTTGTGGTGCTCAGATGGAGTTTTAAGAAGTGAATGGGAGAAAAGACACAGCTCAGCGAGTATGTGCTAAATTGTTACTATTGCAAACAAAGTAATAAAGTTGAGAAACGCTCTTCCACAATGCGGTGATTTTGCCTCGTGTGTCAGATTTGCTTTAAATTGTGCATGCGTTCTATCTACAATGTGATGAGACTGCAAAACGCATTAAAAAGATAGTAGGAAATGTAGCGGAAAAGCGCATCTAGACTTCATCGCTTGCCGGGAATGCTCCAGAGTTTGGCTGAATGAGAGAATATATTCTTCGCCTTTTATAGGTGAAACTCATTTAAAGTTTTCTGCCAGACTTGGGCAGTTAGAATGAAGACGGGAAGGGCAGATGGACTTTAGTTGGCAGAAAATAGAAGAAGACAGAACAGGTCTTCCATCTTTCATTCTCCGTACAGTGTTTAGGGGCAATATCACGCTGCCCGCTGGTACAGTGACAAATGACATTTGCTGAGTGTTTACAGCAGACGACTGTGAGAACAATATATTGAAATGCTTGAGGGATACTACAAACGGCTTAGGAAGGCCGTTATAGTGGCTGTAAACCCACTGTTACAACTTGCACCTACGGGTAAGCCTAGATTGCTTCCTAGTGTGGCTGTCACTGATCATCTGTTCCCTGTGTTAGGAAAAGACGATCAGTGACGTCACACGCACAGGCACGCCCCCCCCCCCACAGTAAGAACACTCCCTTAGGACACACTTAACCCCTACAGCTCCCCGTCCTGGTAATTTTTTACAGTAACCAGTGCATTTTTATAGCACTGTTCACTGTAAATATGACAAGGGTCCCAAAATAGTGTCAAATGTGTCCGCCACAATTTTGTTTGGGAGCCACGTCGCACGACCGTGCAATTAGCAGTTAAAGTGACGCAGTGCCGAATCACAAAAAGGGGCCAGGTCCCATAATGGTCCAGGTCTTAAGGAGATTTTTTCACAAAAACCGGCACCAGCCGTAGACAACGGCGCAGGTGCCGTTTTTATGAATGGCATTAACGGGGTTAATGCCGTGTTTTCACGCATGCGCAGGGACCTGCCGGTCCTGTTTGCATGCGTGGGAGTGGCGTCTTCGCCACTCCGGCCAATCACAGTGCCAATCACAGGGCCAGAATGGCGAAAACAGGAAGAAGATCCAGGGGACATGGTGGCGGCGGTGGACGGGACCAAGGCAGACTTCAGGGGCTTCGATCTCATGTAAGTGACACATAATGAGCTAGTATGCTGTGCATACTAGCTCATTATGACTTTCTCTTGCAGGTGTATTAAAAAAAACAGAAAAAACAATGGTTTACCTCCTCTTTAATCTGTATGTTAGCTGCAATTATTTACTGTTGATCTCTAGAATAAGGGAAGTGTGACGTACCACCTGGCATCCAGCTTGGGTGCTTCCATCAAGATACAGCTTTCTCCAGTGATGGCTGTTGTTATTTTTTTTGGAGGTGGGGTGGCAAACAACCACCCCTCCTCCCCACCGGTTGGTCAGTTGGCGCGGCACCCCCCCAGGACTTACCCAAGCGGGTTGTGGGTTCCTATGGGCAGGGGGTGGGTTGCCGGCTCCTTGGCACAGCGGGCAGCAGCTCCTGAATGAATGAATGAATGAATGAAAACGTATATAGTGCGACACATGCAAACTGAATCGCCTCTGGGCGCTTGTTGTTCCTGTCTCCTTTGGTATCAAAAGAGATGAGTCTTGATCTTTCTCCTGAATGCTAGGTGGTTCTCCTCCAACCGAATATTGGTTGGTAAAGCGTTCCATTGTCTGGGACCTTGGACCGCAAATCTTCTATCTCCTTTGGACTTGTAGCTGGCTTTCGGTATCTGGAGTAGATTTAGGTTGGTGGATTGCAAGATGCGATTGGGATTATGAACTTTAATTTTTTCGCACAGATATTGGGGGGCATTCCCATGAATACATCTGTGCGTTAGACAGAGTGCTTTAAAAGCAATTCTGTCTTTCACTGGCAACCAATGAAGCGTTCTCAGTGAAGGTGAGATTGCTTCCCAGGGTTTTTTCCCAGTCACAAGTCTTGCAGCCGTGTTTTGAACGACTTGCAGACGAGCGATTTGGTACTTGGGGAGTCTGAGGTAAAGGGCATTTGCATAGTCCAGTCTGGAGTTAACAATTGTTCCCACCACGACTGCTACGTCTTCTTTAGGAATGAAAGGAATAAGTCTGCGTAGTAGGCGCAGCAGATGGTGAGATCCGCTGACTACAGACCCTATTTGTGCATCCATTGTCATGTAGGAGTCAAAGATGACCCCAAGACTTTTGACTTTGGCACTAGGGGTGATGATTTTGCCCAGAATGGGCGGGGGGATCCAAGTTGTTGCTGATTGATTCCTTTGCTTGGCGTGAAACAGGAGAAGTTCTGTTTTCGCTCCGTTGAGTTTAAGGTAACTCTTGGTCATCCAGTCCTCTATCAAAGAGAGGCATGTCTCTAGATTGAGGTGGTGATCCTTTTTATTGCAAATGCGGAAATACAGTTGCGTGTCATCTGCATATGAGTGATAGAGCAGTTTTTGACTGCTGATGATTTCAAAAAGAGGACGCAGATAGATGTTGAATAACACAGGCAACAGAGGGGATCCTTGAGGGACTGCGCATGATACTGTGCGTTTTTCAGAAGTAAAAGGTCCTAACTTCACTATTTGCGATAGGTTTTCCAAGAAAGAGGAGAACCAAGATAAATCGCCTTCTGCGACTCTGGCTACTTCAGCTAGCCGAGTCAATAGAAGCTTATGGTCTACTGTGTCGAAGGCTGCGCTTAGGTCCAACAGAACCAGAAGACAAGATTCTCCTTCGTCTGCGGCCTCGAGAGCGTCGTCCCATATCTTGAGCAATGCGGTTTCTGTCCCGTGTCCGGGCCGGAATCCCGATTGATATGGATCAAGTAGGTTATGGGTATCTAGATGCTGTTGCAGCTGTTGTACCACTACTTTCTCCATGACCTTAGAAAGAGAGTTTAGGCCTGTTATGGGACGGCGGTGGAGTGGATCCTTGGGGTCCAGGGTGGGTTTCTTCAAGATAGGTCGAATTATACCCTCCTTCAACTGGGAGGGCACTATGCCCTTCCTGAAGGATTGGTTAATAAGCTGCGTGATAGGAGGTGCCAGGATGTCGGCGCATTCCTTCAGCAGTTTGGTGGGAATTATATCATTCGGCGCAGTGCTGTTACGCAGAGTACCGATGATATTTTTAGTGTCATGGGTAGAGACGGGTTCCAGCGTGAACTTACCTGGTTGTGGTGAGTTACTGCCGGTGTTGTGTGAATAATTACTGGGGGGGCTATGGGGGAGTTGTTTTGCTGAATGCTTTGCCGGATTCCCTCAATTTTATTAATGAAGTAATCCGATAATTCATTGCAAAATTCTTGTGTGTCCGAATTGGGAGCTTCAAGACATCCTGGATTCATGGTCTGAGTGACCAGCTTGAAGAGTTCGCGGGGGCGGTTGAGGGCGTTGTTGATGGCCCCAGAAAAATAATTTTTCTTGGCATCGAAGATTTCCTTGTGGTATTTTCTGGTTATTTCCTTGTAGATGGAGAGGTTCTCATCTGAAGAGCTTCTTTTCCAGGCGGCTTCTGCCCTTCTGCGCTCTTGCTTCAGTAATGCCAGTTGGTTGTTGAACCAGCCTGCGTTATTTTTCCGGATGTGGGTTTTACGTTTCGGCGCTATTAAGTCGGCTGACTGTAATAGTGCTGTGTTTATGGAGTCCAGTGTTTCCTCAGCCGTTTGACGCGGCTGAATTGTTTTTATTTTTTTCCTTAACGTGGCTTTGAAGAATTCCGAATGGAGCTTCTTCTGACATCTAGTCCAGTGTGTTGTCACTGGATTTGATGTTTTTGTTAAGGGGGGGAAATCTGTAATAATGAATTTAATTGCATGGTGATCTGTCCATGGCAATGGTTCATTTCCCAAGATTTTTATTTCCAGATCGTGTCTGAAAATAAGATCGAGCGTGTGACCTGAGGCATGTGTGGGCTCACATACTAATTGCTGAAGGCCTAATCCTTCCAGGTGGTCAATGCAGGCGTCGGCAACAGGGTCTTGCGGGGAGTTGGCCCAGAGGTTGAAATCCCCGAGCAGCAAAAGGTGTTTGCTGTTCAGGGTATAGGTGGAGATAAAGTCCGTCAATGAAGGGAGAAGCTGCGATTTTGGGCCGGGTGGCCTATAGCAGAGTAGAATCCGGACGGTCTCCTGGGAGTTTGCTTGCAGTTGCAGAGTAAGGGTTTCCATGAATGGAAGAGGATTTTGAAGGACTGGTTTTGTGATCGCAAGATGCGTCTTATGGATCACCGCCAATCCTCCTCCTCTTTGCCCTATTCTGTTTTCCGTTATAATACGATAGTTTTCTGGCACCAATTCTCCTAGAATGGTGTTACAGTCGGCTGTAAGCCAGCTCTCTGTAATAAAGAGGCAGTCTAAATCGTATTGTAGGATGAAATCATGGATTTCTAATCGGTGTCTAATCGGGCTCCTGTGTCCTCTCTACATCACGGCGGCTTCCGCTTTTTGGCTCCTACCTCCTCCTCCTAGGCATCCAATAGGATCACCTGTCCTTTCAGCCAATCATGTGATGACCCGCTTCCTGATTGGCTGGTAGGAGGATCAGTGTGGCGATTGCGAATATTAATTTGCTATTGTCACACTAATGGGTGCGATCAGGGCGCAGTGCTCTGGCTCTAATCACCTGCTTTAAGAAAAACACATCCCCGCTATTGAAATCCATGCGTCTGGTACCCTTTATGTAGATCAGGGGGCCTGATGCATAGATAGGGGAACGGATCCCCTGTGCCCCTAATGGAAGGGCCGTCGCTGGCTTCCTCCACTCTGGAACCAAGAACCAGGTATTATAGCTCAACATTGCAAGAACTAGAAGACACCAGCTTAGGTGCAAATTGGAACTGACTTTACTATAAATTCACACAGAATATATACCACATAAAATCAGGTAAGAAAAACTAATACATACTCTATAATGCAAATAGTGTACATAACGCAGTGCAGAGTATATCGCTGGAAAGACAGATGAACTATTGATGTTTCGAAAATCTGAGCACCCTTTTGCAACATATATATTTTTTTTATATAGTATGGCCCGGATTCACATACCTCGGCGCATATATATGCCGCCGTATCGTATCTTATTTATGCTACGCCGGCGCAACGCAAAGAGGGAAGCATGAAATTCACAAAGCAAATGCTCCCAACGTTGCGACGGCGTAGCGTATAGTCGTAAGTGTAAGTCAGTGTAAGTCAAAGTAGGTGGAAGTGGGCTGGAAGTGGGTGTGATACATTTAAATGAAGCGTGACCCCATGCAAATGATGGGCTGTGCTTCAGACAAGTACTTAAAATGAACTACGCATGCGTTGTACCTTGGACGCATCCCAGTGCGCATGCTCACAATCACGTCGAAACAACTGGCTAAGATACGTCGAATCACTGCCTACGATGTGAACGGAACCTATGCCCAGCCCTATTCACATACAACGTAAACTACGTAAAATTAGACGGCGTTTGTTCCCTGGTCCATACCTTTGCATTAGTTGCGCCTCCAATATGGGAAATAACTTCAAGCCGGAGGTAAACCTTACGCAAATCGCTTAAAACATGCGCCAGCCGCAAGTACGTTCGTGAATCGGCATATCTCCCTAATCTCCCTAATTTGCATATTTGCATCGAAAATCAATGGGAGTGCCAAATGCGTCCAGCCTAACTATGCGCCCACAATACGCCGGTGTAGGCAAGTTACGTCAGTCGGATGAAGTCAGTTTTTAGGCATATCTTAGTTCTGTAGGCACGGCGCACAGATACGACGGCGCATATTTACACTTACGCGGCGTATCTCGAGATACGTCGGCGTAAGTGCTTTGTGAATCCGGGCCTATATTTTTTTTGAACAGTGTTTACACATTTTATATGAACTTTATTTGTTTAATATATTTATATGTTTAATGCACTTTTATTGTGTCTCTTATGTGATTATTAACTTGTATCTAGCACAAGGAAAGCTCACTTTTAATTATTGTTCGGTTGGAACAGATTGGTATATGACAGGGCACAACAGGTGCCTGCTGCTACACCCTCTGCACCTGGAAGTAGTGTGACCTGTCAAAACTAAAAGCCTCTTAAATTAAATTGACAAAGTTCGAAAATACACAGGTTGTACTTCCATCCTTATTTATCTCTCTCTTGTAAAAAAATGTTTAGTTATTCCCTCTCCATCATTTTGGTTGCCTGGGTATACCCAGTGGGTGCTGTCATTTGCGCAATTATACCTCCCAACTTTTTGAGATGGGATTGAGGGACACCTATCAGCAAAAGTATGCAGGCATAGGCCACACCCCCTAATGTACGCAATCCCATAGGGATGCATTACAAGTCCGTAAACAGACTTGTAAAAAACGGACCGTTTGTCCGTACGTGTGAAAGGGCCCTAAACCCACGAGTACTTTTTTTACCACTACTATTCCTTTATATTGGCTTTTGAAATTTACAAGCACATGCAGAAATTTAGAAATCAGATGAAAGGTTTAGCACTGGGAAAGACTTTTTGAAAGATAAAAAGTGCATTTTATATACAACTCTATAGATCAGACCAAAATGAGGGACAAATGAGGAGGAAAGAGGGACAGAGGGACCTTGCTCCAAATCAGGGGCAGTCCCTCGAAATCAGGGACAGTTGGGTGCTATGGCCCAATGGCATCATCACGTATGTACATCAGACACATGGCAATAATATAATGTTTCAGGTGGCGTGACCAATGGATGTGGCTGGTGGAAGGGAAAATAGCCTGATGGTAAATAAAAGGTTTGGGCCTCCTGTCTCACACACTTACCGTTTGTGGGGAATGATGGGGCCATAGAGGGGAGAGGAAATACTGAAGAGAAAGTACACAGTATATCTGCATCCCAGACTACTGGATATCTGTGAGTATTCAAGAGATTGTGATCCCATCTCTTCTCCTTTTATACTCTCATCTCCAATATACTTATCTCTAGTATAAAGTTGAACCTTGATTTATGAGTAATACGGTTAACGAGCATTTTGAAAGACGAGCAACGTTTTTTTTTTAATTCTGACTCGGTTTGCGAGTGTTGTTTTGCAAAACAAGCAGAACTAAAGCTAATGGGGTGTGCAGTACCGCCTTTGGCCAGAGGTGCGGGGGCGCCAGTGACACTCGGAACGGGGCGGAGCCATTCAGAAATACTTGGAATCAATAGGAATTACTCTGTTCCCGAGGCTTTCCGAGGGTTCCGAAATCAGCTGAGCTGTCCCCGAGTATTTCCGAGGCTCTCCGGCACCCACCCCCACCTCTGGCCACATGCAGTATTGCACGCTATAGAAGTCAAATTATCTTTGTTTCCATTGACTTCTTTTTTTTTTTTTTTCTCCAACTGCTTATGCAGTGTTTTATGACAAAATAGCAGAAAGAATAGTTTTTTTTTTTTTTCACCTCAGAGAACTCTGTCAGCAGACTTAATCAATTCCGGCCCCAGAATAAATATACTAAAATACAAAAATTCTTTAATTTCCAGTTATTAACCACTTCCATACAGGGCATTTTCACCCCCTTCCTGCCCAGACAATTGAGTGGTTTACACACACAGATCCTTGGTTCTGCCGTGATTGCGGGCAATTGCGGGTGCCCGGCGGTCCCGAGGAAGGCGGTCCCGAGGAATGCGACGGGGTCACGCACGCGCCGTTGGCGTGGTCGCGCGCTCGCCCCCTAGTGGCCGGAAAATGCAAGGACGTCATATGACGTCCAGTCTGAAGGACGAAGTGTCCCCACCGACATCATTTTACTATGGCTCGGTGGGGAAGTGGTTAAGAAACCCCCCGCCCAAACCCACCCCAAGCCTCCACCCACCCAGCCCACCCTCCTCTCTCTGACCAACTATCTCATGTCGTGTCTCCATTTGCCTATTGCCCTTCCTGCTCTATACCATCCTGTCTACATATCTCTGTGATAGCTTATATTTAACCCAATCTTGCCATTTCAGTTTAAATTCCCCTTCTCCTTCCTCCCCATAAACCTAAGCTGATCAGTGTAATAAATATCGTTTATTTTACAAAGCCAGTTCCTCACCGTTGGCTCTTAGGCTGCTTTCACATTGGGCAGTGGAGTCGCGGTGGCGGTATAGCAGCGTGTTTACTGCGGTATTCGGCCACTAGCGGTGCGGTTTTAACCCCCGCTAGCGGCCGAAAAAGGGTTAATACCGCCCGCAATGCGCCTCTGTAGAGGCGCATTGCGAGCAGTATTACCACGGTTTCCCATTGATTTCAATGGGACGGAGCGGTATAGGACCGGTAAATACACCACTCCTATACCGCTGCAAAGATGCAGCTAGCGGGACTTTTGGAGCAGTCCTGCTAGCGCACCGCTTCAGTGTGAAAGCCTTCGGGCTTTCTCATTGAGGACTACAGGGAAGGTTTTTTTCAGGCGGTATAGCAGTGCTATTTTTATTTTCTTTAACCCAATCAACCACCCGTGCCATGTGAATAGCCATATAATATGTGTTAATCTCCGGTACCCCCAGACCTCCGCGTGCCTTGTCTTTTGTTAATATTGCCATACTTATACACGTTTTTTTATTCTGCCATATAAACCTACTTTTTTATGTTTTAAAGTAAGCTTCCGGAAGTGCAATCTGTAACATTTGTATTTTATATAGAATTTTGGGGAGGGTTAGCATTTTGAAGCTGTTTATTCTCCCTAGCATAGATCTCGGTCTGAATGCGATTTTATTTAAATCAGTTTTAATGTCATTCAGTAGTGGAATGAAATTGTGTACCGTAGGTAAATTAACCGTAGGTAAATTATTTCCGATTTTAAGGGATTCATTTTGAAGTTTGTGACCTCCCCATATGATTTAAGAGTTTTTAATAAGTTAGGGAGAGTTATCGTTGGGTTCATTATGTATAGCAGAATATCATCGGCGTACGCCGCAAGTTTGTGTTCCTCGTCATCTGTCTGTAACCCCCTGATGTCAGGATTATTTCAAAACCCCGCCAGCAATAGTTCTAGAGATAGGATAAACAATAAGGGGGACAGGGGACACCCCTGTCGGATCCCGTTAAACATCTCAAATGGCCCAGATACCGTCCCGTTTACCTTAACTCTAGTGGTTGGGTGATTGTAAAGAGCATTTATCCACCCCAGCATCTTAGGTCCCACCCCATAAACCCCTAATGTGTTCTGAAGAAATCCCCAGTCTACTCTGTCAAACGCTTTTTCGGCGTCTATTGACAGAAGTAGACCTGGGGACTTACTATCTTTTATTTTTCTGTATCAGTAGGAGCGTTCTGATGCTATTATCCCTATTTTCCCTGCCTGGGATAAAACCCACTTGATCAGTGTGTACTAGATCCTTCATGATTGTCTTCATTCCACCGGCTAATATTTTGGCGAATAGCTTTACGTCCGCATTTAGTAGGGAGATGGGCCTGTTACCTGGAAACAAAGAGGGATCTTTGCCTACCTTGGGGATTACCAAATTTTTGTTTGGACCATAGATATTTGCTATGGAATAGTCAACTTCGTTTATTTTGCCCCTAAGCAAAAGATAGCGCCCTTCAGGGTCTACTATTCTCTCTCCCGGGACAAATCTTACTTCCTTGGTGAAACCTATGGCGACTCCATTCGCACGTTTAGTCGGCGAGTTCCATTAATATCATAGCTGGTATTCATGTGAGCATATGTGTCTCTTGTAATAGTACTACATCCGCTTTGAGGTATTTTAGTTCTCTCAGAATATTACCCCTTTTTATGGGAGCGTTCAGCCCCCGTACATTATATGAAAGTATTTTTAAAGTACCAATAATTTGTACCGGGTGATAACCCTCCCCACTCCCGCCATTTTATTGTAAATACCTAGTTGGTTCATGTAGATCTTTTCAGTGTATCGTCAGGTTTTCAATAGGCATCGGTACAAAGCCACATTCAGTGTCTTCTTACTAAAAATTCGGAGAAAACTCCAATCCGTACCCGATCTTCCTCCATCACCTCTTCCTCCCCCTAACCCTCTCCCTGACCCCCTTCCACCCCCCTCCCGCTATGACACATCGCACACCCTAATGCAATAAGCTGTGCACACCTCTGACACCGGGGCATTATCTACACACACTGGCCACAGTCCGGCCCCATCAAAGCCTTAAAGACAGTAAACTGGCCCTTTGTTCAGAAAGTCTGCTGTAGACTATAGAAAGCCTCCCCTCTATAGTTTTGAAAAAATGAGAGAGGGAAGTGTTCTGGAGTCCTAACACACTTCCTGCCCCAGGGTGACAACGCCACCTCACCATACAGTATGGTAAGTAAGCGTTGTCACACGCATGCAGCACACTTCTTCCGAGATAACGCCCTCCTCCCATATCCAGAGATGGTAGCTGCCCTCCCGCACTTGAGGCTGTCAATTTTCAAATACATTCAACTGAAGCACTTTTTTGACAGTGCCGGGTCACCCTCTCTCTGGTGTAGGGACCTTACGCCTTTGGAACAACTTTGTGCAACCGAGGACCCTCCCCGACATCTGATCTCCTCCCTGTACTCACTGCTAATCTCGACGGCGGCCCCTATTGCCAATATCCGCAAGGCATGGCAGACAGACCTGTCCCTTGACCTAACAGACACAGATTGGGAACTGATCTGGGAACACACGCATAAAGGCTCAATCAATGTCTCGGCACAAGAGAACAGATATAAACTAGGAACACGGTGGTACAAGACCCCTGATAAGCTCCACAAAATCTTCCCATCTGTTGCACCGGACTGTTGGAGGTGCGGTGGGGGTCCAGGCTCCCTCCTCCACATCTGGTGGGACTGTCCCAACTTGCAGCCATTTTGGAAGGAGATACATGAACATGTTGTACGCATCACTACCTTCCAAATTGAATTTTCCCCAGCACAATACCTGCTCCACCACTCTGTTCTACCGCGCTCGCAATATCGTCGCTCTCTACCCCTACACCTGATTAACGCGGCCACCCAATGCATTCCCCTACGTTGGAGGTCTACAACCCCACCCACGCTTAAGGACTGGCACGCCCGAGTCACAAAGATTGAGGAACTAGAACGGCTCATCCACCAATCCAAAGATACTCATGATAAGTTCAGATTCACGTGGGCCTGTTGGACTCACTACAGAGAGTCACTTGACCACCCACCCCCTTCCACCCCGTCCGCACTCCCTGCTGCACTGGACCAAGTCCCCAGTCATGACCCACAGACTGTCCCTTGAGTTGAGTCCGCTCCCCCTTTTTTTTTTATTTCTTCTTTCCCTTCTTCTCTCCTCTCCCCAATCTGGAATTGCAGAGTTGTGTCCCATACCCCTACCTGTCCACAGGATGATCCCGACAGGGGTGGACGGGTACGGCTGGGGCCTTCATTTTAATACGACTAGTGATACCGAAACCCTTCAACTACGCGATCACTGTCGCGAGAGGGGTGACTCCCAGAGAAGCAGGATGTCCTATTCCCAAGCTCCACTATACCCTCTCCCTCGCTATTGCTGACCCCCTGTGTCCTGCCCTATCTACTACACCAAGCTCCAGGATCTACAGTCATCACACCGCTCTTCTCTTGTTCTCACACCCTCCTGTTGAAGACTGTTATTATTATTAATATTATTAGTAGTATTATTATTATGTACACATGTTGTGTGGGATTTGCTTTATGTATACTGATACATGCATCCCGAATGCTGTTACCCTGTACTTGTGTCTCCCATTGTGGTATGCCATATGCTCTACTGTATTGTTTTTGACTCCCTTATACTCAATAAAATTGTTTGAACAAAAAAAAAAAAAGTAAGCGTTGTCACCCTAGGACAGGAAATGGATGGCTGCATCACCAGGTAAAAAAAAAAGGAACACAAATGCAGCCACCACTTTCAAGGACTGGTAAGCTTAAACATATATATTTGTTCTTGGTTTTCAAAATATTTTAACTGTTCTGCAATAAAAAAAATGTGTGAATAACCTTTGCAGTAAGTTTACTAGACCCCAAGGAGATTTTAAAAAAATTTTCCCCCGTTGGTACAAATCTGTAATAAAGCTTGCCAGTATCTCTACAATTTATGTTGTAGACCCGAAGCCATGCGTTAAATGAAAAAAGGACGGAATCTGCAATAAAAGGCTTTGTGGGGACCCTTGGTGATATGTAGTATACCCGGAGATATCTTTTTTTTATTTTTTTTATTATTAAAGCAAAGGTAGAGATCCATGTGAATTTATAGTATATTTATATTAAAACACTCAGAGAAGCGGGTTTCATATCTCATCTCATCTTGTTTTATTATAACATCACATAAAATAGGAGGTTACAGATCGAACTGAGATAACCATTACCGCAGTTAGGTGCGCCAGTCGTCTAATAGACTATAAATAAAACTTTTGTACATGCAGCCTAGAGATTTTTTTATTTATTTCCTGATTAAATCATTCTATCCCCCTAGTGGTGAGAGGTAGGTACTACGAGTCCGACTGCTTCTTCTTCTGGAATTTCCTGAACTGAGATTGGATCGCCACCGCCGCTCGTTCTGTCTCTGGGGCTTCCATGTCGATGTCAAAATCCTCTTCGACTTTTTTCTGGTCATCTGAAAAAAGAAAAAAAAAAAAAAACCCATGTTAAAATCTGCATTCTATATATTTTCTTGGGGCTCAAAAATTATATCATTATATCATTTCTGAAAGCAAAGGCCATGGAGAATAAAATGGTGGATCTTGCAATTTTTTTATGTTTCACAATATTTGCGCAGCCAGTTATCAAATGTGTATTTCCATTAAAAAAAATACACTTAACCACTTAAGGACCGGACCAATATGCTGCTAAATGCCCAGAGGCGTTTTTACAATTCGGCACTGCGTCGCTTTAACAGACAATTGCGCGGTCGTGCGACGTGGCTCCCAAACAAAATTTGCGTCCTTTTCTTCCCACAAATAGAGCTTTCTTTTGATGGTATTTGATCACCTCTGCGATTTTTATTTTTTGCGCTATAAACAAAAATAGAGCGACATTTTTGAAAAAATCTATATTTTTTACTTTTTGTTATAAGAAAAATCGAATAAACTAAATTTTAATCAAACATTTAGGCCAAAATGTATTCAACCACATGTCTTTAGTAAAAAAGAAATCACAAAAAAAAAAAAAAACTAACTACCTAGCGGCAACAGTGACACTAATACAGAGATCAGAAAAATGATCGCTTAGTGACACTGGCAATAGGGGGTGAAAGGGTTAACTAGGGCGGTGATCAAGGGGTTAAAACTTTATTAGGGGGGGTACGGGGCTACCCTGGACCTAACACTAACTGCCTGTCACACTAACTGTCACACTGACACTAAATGCAGTGATCAGTACATATATGATCACTGCATTCAGTGACATTGTGGCAGGAGGGTGGGGGTGATCGGGGGGGGGGTTTATGTGCCTATGTGTGAGGTGTCAGCGTAGTGTTGTGCAGACTCACTTGTGATGTCTTCTCTCCTCAGCGGTGGTTGAAAATACCGCCGAGAGGAGAGATTACATCACTTCTCCCTTCCTGTGTTTACACAGGAAGAGGGCGGGTGGCGGATGTGCATTGGCTGGGAGCGATCCGGAGGGGGCGGTCCTTAAGTGGTTAAAGCGATGTCACATTTTTAACCTTTCAGGGGGAGTAGGGAGCAGATACATGTGTAATACAGGTGTTTGCACCCACTTCTGAGCATAGATCAGTGCGGTGACCTACACCACGTCCTGCGCCTACTCCACCCCCCCTTGCTGTCTTCTGGGAGACACACAGGTCCCAGAAGACAGCAGGGACCAGTGGGAACAGGGCTGCTGATAGGGGGGGACCACCAGTCATCTTGTAGGGGGCCCAGGGTCACAGGGGGGGACCAAACAGCAGAGGGAATCAGTGCGGTTGGATGGAGGGGCAATTAGAGGATGCCCTATGTGACTCTCTGCAGCAGCTGGAAACTGGTTTCTCTTCCTCCTGCCGACTTTCAGCTGCTGCAGAGAGAGACACAGACACGGCTGACGTTTTTTCTGTCCCATAAAAAACAATAACAAATTGTAACCTTGTATTGTTTTAATCCCTTGTAAAATGTAATACAATTCTTGGGGAAAAAAATGTAAAAAAAATTATTTGTGAAAACATTTTTATTTTTCTAAAAACTATGAAATGTTTTTGTTCAAAAATGTAAAAAAAAATATTAAAAAAGGGCTAATTCTCACAGCTTCTTTGTTATCTTTGTGTCCGCTAAGAATGATTTTAGTATATTTTTTGTAAAAATTTTGTTTTAAAATATTTGAAGGGGGCCCTGCACAGTAGGCTGTGTGGGGCCCCGTGATTTCTAACAGCAGCCCTGAGTGGGAACGCGCAGAGCGATTCGCTTATGTGCAGTAGGGAACCAGGAAGTGAAGCAGCAAAGCTTCACTTCCTGATTCCCTTACCGAAGATGGCGGCGGCAGCATCCAAGAGCCGACGGACAGATCAGCTTCGGCTGCCGACATTGCGGGCCCCCTGGACAGGTAGGTGTCCTTATTTTAAAAGTCAGCAACTGCAGTATTTGTAGCTGCTGACTTTTAATTTTTATTGGCGGAACTCCGCTTTAAAGCGATAATAAAGGCAAGTTTTTTTTTTAAATAACAAACATGTTACCAAGGATTGGTAAGCTTCAACATATATTTTTTCTTGGTTTTAGAAATATTTTAACTGTTCTGCAATAAAAAATGTGTGAATAACCTTTGCAGTAAGTTTACTAGACCCCAAGGAGATTTTTTTTTTTTTCTGCTGGTACAAATCTGTAATAAAGCTTGCCAGTATCTCTACAATTTATGTTGTAGACACTAAAAAAATGATGGAATCTGCAATAAAAGTTTGTGGGGGCCCTTGATGATATGTAGTATACCCAGAGATATATTTTTTTTTTTTTTATTGAAGCAAAGGCAGAGATTAAATACCACCAAAATAAATGTATTTGCGTACAGTGTCGCATGACCGAGTAATTTCCAGTTAAAGCAGCACAGTGTAGGGTTGCCACCTGTCTGAGATTCACCCGGACAGTTCGGGTTTGGAATAATGCATCCCGGTTTCAGACAGCCTGAAACCCACACACATTATTCAGACTAGACTATGGCTTCCCAGCAGGGTTGCTGCTGCAGGTGTCTAAACTAAGAGTGTGTTACACTCTCTTTCACACTGTTCAAAGCCAGCACTAACACCCCCCCCCCCCCAAACAAACACACAGACGGGAGAAGAGAGAGGGCTCGATCTGCACCTCTTCCTCCCAACCCTACCCCTCTGTGTCTGCCCACATTCCAATCCCCAGCAAGGAAAGTGGGGGCTGGAAATTTAACGTTCAGCAGCCTCAGATACATCTGGATGAGGGGCGCTGAATACTAAGGAGTGAGTGAGCTCACCATCCATCCCTGTCTGTGACTGAATTTTCCACTTCCCCTCTTCTATCCCCTGCCTGAGTGAGTACACTAAGGTAAATCAGGGTTCTCGGAGCACCCCTTACATCAGAGTTCCCCTTTACACCAGAAGCCACAGTGTTCCCCCTTACATCAGAGTTCTCAGTGTTCCCCCTTAAATCAGGGTTCCCAGAGCATCCCTTATGTCAGAGTCCCCAGAGTTCTCCCTTACATCAGAGTCTGCAGAGTCCCCCCTTACAGTGAACTGGCACTCTGCAAGTTCAGATGTAAAAGGGGAACTCTGTGGATTCTGATGTAAAGGGGGACTCTTGTTATTAACTTTATATGATTAGAAATGTTATTTACTATAACAAAAAAAATGCTGTGTTTGGGTTTGAATTGAAGAAAAGTTTACAACCCTAGCACAGTGCTGAATATCTGGTCATGAAGGGGGTAAAACCTTTAAGGGGTTAAGTAGTTATATAGAATCTAGGCAAAGCAACAGGTTCTCTTGTAATTGACTTTGATGAGCCAAGTGGCCCTCCCGGAAGACTGCACGGATGAGCATTTGTGTGTAAGACCCAAACTTAAAGGGTCCAGGTAATGGGTCTGTGGAGTCCATTTTTTTTGGACCTTGGATACTTGACTCCAGTAGGACCCAGCTCAGGTGGTGGTCCTTCAGTAATGCGACATCAGGGTGTCATGGGTGAGGAACACTATCTGCTACAAACCTTGGGTGTAAAATCCAATTTCTTATTTTGGTAAGCCAATGCCTTTTGGGGGGTTAAAGCACTACGCTCTCAATGGAAGGTATTCTGTCTATGGATTGTACATGTGAGGGAGTGATGTCATCGCAGCTCGGCCATTCAAATGGTCAGAGCCTGCAGACCTGGAAGCCTTCTAAGTGGTGACAGCACACCGCTAGAGGGCCATGTTCTAAGTCAAGTCTTTCATAATGTACTAGTATGCGATGCATGCCATTATCCTGCAGGGGACCATTGCGTCTTGTTTTTAGCCCCCCTTCAAAGCCTCACAAATACCTGCTGATTCTGGTAGTGAAGACCACCTAAAAATCTTCAGGTAATTGTGTGGCAACAATTCTGCACTCCCCACGAATTGACAGCAGAGTTGTCACTCACATGTTTCCTGTGCCTGTTTGCATTACAGTGGGAGGAGATAATGTTGCAAGGGGCGTGGCTATCAGCATTGTCTCTGATGATTCAAAGACCTGTAGCTTGTCAATCAGTACCTGGCCACACCCAGTCCTGCTCACTTTCCAGAATGGTAACACTGCCTCTATTGCTAGAACCCCCTACTGTGAGCTGCAGTGTCTGGGAGGGGGGGTGTGTGAGACACAAATGAAGAAGGATTTGGCTTAGACAGTTTAGGCAAAGGATGTTTTTTAAGTGCTATAATTGATGAATAAATTATCTAGTTGGACTGTCTCTTCAAAAGAAGGACCACCATGCAAATTTGCTCTTCAAAGGTTGTTCAGCATGCCTGGAGTAATGGCATTGCTAGAGGCAGAGCTCTGCTCGGCTTTTCCATGCTTACATCACCACCATGAACCGCATTTAGCCTATGCAACAGAATCCATCATATAGAAAATGCTTTCATCTCACCAGCATTGTCATTATTTTTTGCTGTTGCCATGCAACAACTGCTTTTTGCAAAGGATGAGACTGATTCAAGCTTCTCTTGTCCTGACAGCATCTTAACAGAGCACTTCATATCTCTACCTCCCTAAGCTCAGAGGACTACTAATCCTTTTTCACAAACACGCATGTGGAAATGTACAAGTGTGTGCAGCCAAAAGATGCTGCGTGCAAGACTGATGGTCCATTGTGGTGCATTGTAATGGGGGTGCAGGGCTCATTTGTTTGGCCCTTGGATGCTTGACTCCAGTAGGGGCCCCGATCGAGTGGTGGTCCTTTAGTAATCAAACATCAGGGTGTGATGGGTGAGGAACACCACTGGCTACACAACTTGGTTCTAAAATCCTTTCCAATGCTTGTTGACCGGCTCACGCCGATATACTTCGGCAGAATGGCACATACAGGCATATCAACGTACCTGTACATCACCTTTAAGATGTGGCATTGTGGGCACGCGAGCGCCCGCTGCGAACTCCGTGAGTGTTAATGCGGGTCCCACAGACTCGATGTCCATGGGGATAACCGCGAGTGGAAGAATAGGGAAATGCTGATGTAAACATTTCCCCATTCTTCCTAGTGACAGGACACTGATCACAGCTCCCTGTGATCGGGAGCAGTGATCAGTGTTGTGACACACATAGCCTAGGGTGACCATGTGTCCCGGATTGCCCGGGACATTCCCGCATTTTGCAGGTCTGTCCCGGGCACCTCCATTCCAGGACAATACAGTGTCCCAGAATGAAACTGACACAGCCACCCCCCAGGCCAAACTAATGCCCCCAAAAAAGGCCGCTACATCACCGCTTTACTCACTGGCAGTACTTGTCCTGGCCGGGAATGCCTGGAGGAGCACAATTCCTGCCCCCCTGCTTGTAATTGGAGAAATCATAAATCCCACCTCTTGTGTCCAATCACGGTGCTGTGATTCGTTACACCACAAGCTGAATTTTGGGAAGGGGGTGTCCCCCACTGGTGAAAATGTGGTCACCCTAGCACATGCGCCCGCTGCAAGCTCCTTGAGTGTCCATGGGGAAACCCGCGATCGTCTCACTGAGAGGAAGAACGGGGAAATGGTGATGTAAACAATAAATTCCTCATTCTTCCTAGTGACAGGACACTAATCACAGCTCCCTGTGATCGGGAGCGGTGATCAATGTTGTGTCACATATAGCCCACCCCCCTACAGTTAGAAGCACTCCCTAGGATACACTTAACCCCTTCAGCGCCCCCTCCTGGTTAACCCCTTCACTGCCAGTCACATTTACACAGTAATAAGTGCATATTTATAGCACTGATCGTTATGTAAATGGTCCCAAAATAGTGCCAAAAGTGTCTGATATGTCCGCCATAAAGTTGCAGTCACAATAAAAATCATTGATCGCAGCCATTACTAGTAAAAAAATAATATTAATAAAAATGCCATACAACTATCCCCTATTTTGTAGAGGCTATAACTTTTGTGCAAACCAATAAATAAACGCTTATTGCATTTTTTCTTTTACCAAAAATAGGTAGAAGAATACGTATCGGCCTAAACTGAGGAAAAAATCATGCTTTTTTTATATCTTTTTGGGGGATATTTATTATAGCAAAAAGTAAAAAATATTGTTTTATTTTTTTCAAAATTGTTGCTTTTTTTTGTTTATAGCGCAAAAAATAAAAACCGCAGAGGTGATCAAATACCACCAAAAGAAAGCTCTACTTGTGGGCAAAAAAGGACGCCAATTTTGTTTGGGTGCCACATCGCAAGACCGCACAATTGTCAGTTAAAGCGACGCAGTGCCAAATCGCAAAAAGTGCTCTGGTTAGGAAGGCGGTAAATTCTTCCGTGTCTAGTTCTCCAATCCATGTGCCGTTACCGGGGGCTCCCGCGGCTCCGGACAATCACAGCGCCGGAGCCGCAATACCCGGAAGTAACACCTGGGAGAGATGTCGGCCGCCGGAGTGGTGTACGAGGAAGGCTGCGGGGGCTTCGATCTGAAGTAAGTAATACATAATGAGCTAGTATGCTATGCATACTAGCTCATTATGCCTTTGTCTTGCAGGTTTTTTTTTTGTTCTGTTTTTTTAGGGTTTACAAGCACTTCAAATCAATATCAATCACATGGTATTGATAAGAGCTATTTAATCTAAAGGAAGTTCCCAAAACATGACCTGTTGGGGGTACTTGAGGACTGAGGTTGAGACTCACTGCTCTAAATACAGCAGAACCTAGCAGGGTCAAAAGGTATTTATGAAATATTTACTCACCCCAGTATAAAAATTCTTGCACAACCACATTTACAAGCTAAAAATATATACACTAGTTTCTTGTGAAAAAAAAAAATATATACACTAGGGGGGCGCATGCGCGAAGCTCGCTATGGTGGACGTGTTCCCTTAGAGCTCCGCTCTCCCCGCCACTGAATCGGGTCCCCACTAGCACCTTACACCATCGGGCAACCCCGCTTTTTCAAACCTTCGCTCCCGGAACGAGCTCTGCATCACCCGCGATGGTCCTGACCGGGCACCGAGGAAAAACGAAGCCCAAACCAATTAAGGAAGCCCTGGCCCGCGCCTCTTCCAAGATGGCGGCGAAGGCCCTGGCTAAACAGCTCGCTGCCTCTCCGGACAGATCCCTGCATGCTGACAGCGATGAGGACGATGGAGAGGAATCCCATGTTGCTGGTTCTCCCTCACTACCGCCGTCAGGTATGTCCCAAGCTGACTTTCTTAAGTATATGGAGGCTATGCTGCATAGGGCCCTGAAAACGACTTCAGACCAGATAACTAATAGGCTATCCCGTGAGATCAGGGAACTAGGCCAACGCACTGCAGACCTGGAAACTAGAGTTGATGACCTGGAGCTCACCCTCCAAGAACAGGCCCAGGAGCAGGCTGCTCTCCGGGAGGAGAACGCTGCTCTCCTCTCACGTTTAGAGGACGCCGAAAACCGTTCTCGCAGGTCTAATTTGCGCATTCGCGGCATACCTGAGACTGTGGATGACTTACAATCTTTCTCTACAGCCCTATTCCAAGAACTTTCATCCTCCTCCATACCGATTGAGAGACTGGAGTTTGACAGGATACATAGGGCCTTAACCCGCCGCCAGCAAGATGGTCCCCCGCGTGACATTATTGTCAAACTCCATTTCTTTCGCACGAAAGAGCAATTGCTTGCTGCTGCCCGCAATAAGGACGCTCTCCAATTTCAAGGTCACAACTACCAGCTCTTCTCTGACCTGGCTCCCTCAACAATTGCCAAAAGGCGTGCGATGAAGCCCCAGTTGCAAGTCCTTATGCAGCACCAACTGAAATATACCTGGAGGTTCCCTTTTGCCCTGCAATTTTCCTATCAAGGCCAGCAGCATTCCTGCACATCACCTGAATCCCTTCAGCGCCTCCTGGAGTCTCTCCACCTCACCGACCCGGCTCAGATGTCAGAGACTTCATTACCCCGCACCCCGGCTCGCACTGCTGCTCATCCGTATACGGCTACCCCGAAGAGACTCCAGCCGGCTCCGTCCTCTGTTCGTAAGGGGACCCCTGCTCGTCCCCCTCGTAATGGTGACCGCCAGCTATACTCACCTCGCTGAATGCGAATGTCTAACATTATTCCAGCAGGTCTCTTCCTTTCTCTTTTTTGTCCCCGCAGTGCCGTACTGTATCTCCTTGTTTAATCCTCCCGGTATTTGTTGTTGCTGTCTTCACTGAGGATTCTTCAATCAAGGCCCTAAGAGACTGTTCGCCATGAGCCCTCCCTCCTGTGCGGTGGAGCTCGATACCACCCCCCTCTGATTCTAGGGGTTGCCCAGGTTTTGTTTTATTTTTCACTGTTCACGTTTTTGATTTGCCTCTCTTTTTTCTGATCTTCATACTATATTGTTGTTTCAAACATGTTGTGACTGATTGCCCGTCCTCCCTCGTGCCCACTTTATTGAATGTTTTTTTCTTTTTACGAGTTACTGTTTCTTTTTGTTCTTGTCTTTTTTTTTAATTTATTTTTTGGATATCCATGGGCACTTAGCTGTGTATACCACACACTGTGGTGGTAATTGCCTACAACAAACTGCGAAGCACAGGGAGCATGGGCTTGTATTTTCTTGTTTCTACATTATTTTGGCATATATCTTTTTTCCCACTACCTTCTCCTTTCCCCTGAACCCTCCCCTCTTTTCCTTCTTTTCCTACCCCCTCCCCTCTCCCATCTCCCCTTTTCCCTCCTTTGTCCCCGCCCTCCTTCTCCCTTCCCCTTCCTTCATTGTCCCTTTCCTCCCTGCCCCTATACCACCCCATATATCCCCTTCTCCCTATTCCGCCTCTTTCTTATCCTTTCTTCCTTTTTGCCTGATTTATTTTTTTTTCTTTTTTTTTCCTTCCTTCTTTTTTTTTTTTCCTTCCTGACCACTCTGCGGTCACTTCCTCTTAGACTTGCACTTTATAATGTGATAATTATAACGGTTATGACTGGATATGCTAATTGAAACGTCTTATTGGTCTCTATTTTTTTTTGGTTTAATTGTTTTTATAAACTCTTTCTTTATGTGTGAACAAATTATATCCCGTTAGTGGCGGGGAGTTGTCACTGCTCCCCCTCTTTAACGGTACACCCACACGCGAGCTAGCTGGCTGGCGAGTGTGTTGGTGTGCTATTTGGTCGGGCGGTAGAGTTTGATTTTTCTCTTCCTCTATGACCACTTATTCGCCCTACAATATTTCTTCTCTCTTCTGCTTTCCTTCTATGTTTTTCTCTGCCCTCCCTCTCTTTCTTCTTTCTCCAGGTCGGCTGGATCGCATGTCTCCGGGAACACCCTTAGATACTCTCCCGCATCTCCCTAAATGGCCCCCCTGAAGATACTTTCGTTGAATGTTAAGGGTCTCAATTCTCCCATCAAGAGGGTTAAAGCTTTCCAAACATTCGCCACTCTAAAAGCAGGTATAGTTGCTCTACAAGAAACTCACTTTTCGGTACGTACAACTCCCAAATTCTTTAGTTCCCGTTATCCTCAGGTTTTCACTGCCTCTGCCCCCACAAAAAAACGTGGGGTTTTGATTGCCCTCCATCATACCCTCTCCTTTTCGGTTCTGTCCGAAATTAAAGACCCTGAAGGCCGCTATATCATCCTCGTGGGCTTACTACAGGATGTTGAAACTACCCTAGTCTCCTACTATGCTCCGAATAGTAACCCGAACCCCTTTTTTTCGCATTTGTTCCAAGTCCTACGCTCCCACTGTAAAGGTACACTGATTGTGTGTGGCGACTCTAATTTGGTATTGCAACCTCATTTGGATAAGTCACCCTATGCCCCTGATCAATACTCCCCCTCTATACGTTTCCGGAAACTTCTCCAGCAAGCCTCTCTGCTTGATACTTGGCGGGAGTGCAATCCGACTAAGAAAAATTATACGTTTTATTCATATCCGCACAAATCCTTTTCCAGGATTGATCATATCTTTGTCCCGGTTGCATCTTCCCCTATACTGCTTAACTCTATTATCCAACCTATCTCCTAGTCGGACCACTGTGCAGTACTCACCACCATATCCTCCTTAATCCCTCAATCCAAAGATCGTACCTGGTGTATAAACGAAGCTCACCTTACCAATCAATCCTACTGTCTTGATATCCAAGTTGCCCTCACAGATTACCTGAAATTTAATTCCTCACCCGACATTTCTCCTGTTCTTCTCTGGGAGGCACACAAGCCTGTGATCAGGGGAACGTGTATCTCTGTCTCTACTCATTTAAACCGAGACAAAAAACTCCGGTTGGCTGATCTAGAACGGGATTACCACCAATGTTTTCTCCAATTTCAGTCCTCCCCTTCCGAACCAAACAGGATTGCTATGGAAAAATCAAAGACTGAATTGGATCTGCTGCTGGCCGAATCGGCTGATAAAGCCATCCGCAGATCAAATCATACTATTGATACAAAGGCTAATAAGGCAGATACTTTCTTGGCCATGCGTCTTCGTTGTCCGGTATGGAACCAGGTCCCTATCAGGCTCCGGACGGACAAGAACACATTCACTAGTAACCCTGTTAAGGTTTTATCTGAATTTCGGAAGAGGTTACAAGAACTGTATAAGGCCCAATCTTCCTTTTCTCCCTCCGCTGCCGAATCGTTGTTTCGGGATATCCCTCTACCCGTGCTGTCCGACTCTAACCGTGAACTTCTTGAAAGACCAATTTCAACGGAAGAGGTCCTCTTTGCTATTAAAACTCTTAAACCTCATAAGAGGCCAGGTCCTGATGGGCTTTCGGCTTCCTACTTCAAGAAATTCTCTGGTACTCTCGCCCCTCTTCTTACTAAATCTTTCAACGCTTTGCTTCAACAACACTCTTTTGGTCGAGACACCTTGACGGCTATAATAGCTATGATTCCTAAACCCAATGTAGACAACTCCCTCTGGTCTAATTTCAGGCCTATTTCCCTACTTAATCTTGACATTAAGCTCCTTGCCAAAATTATGGCCTTGCGCCTCAATCCCATTATTGGTGGATTAATACATAAGGATCAGGTGGGTTTCATACCGCGTCGACAGGCTGGTGATAATATTAGGAGGGTTGTTCTCTTACAACACTTAGCTAGAACCCGTAAGATCCCAATGCACCTACTCTCACTTGATATCAGGAAGGCATTTGATACGGTCTCCTGGCCTTATTTAAACTTTGTACTTGAACGCTGGGGATTTGGTCCACACTTTTTGCAATGGGTAAGCTCCCTTTATAAAAATCCACAGGCCTATGTTAAATATTCTGGGTTCCGCTCCGATAGTTTTCAGATAGAAAGAGGTACCAGGCAGGGGTGCCCTTTATCCCCTTTACTCTTCGCTTTAGCAATCGAACCTCTGGCTGCTCTGATTAGGGCCAACCCGGATATTAGAGGCTTGGAAGTTGCCTCTACTTCCCATAAAATCTGCCTGTTTGCGGATGACGCGCTTCTATTTATATCCTCCCCCCGTCTAACATTACCACCTCTCCTACAAATCTTGGAAAAATTTGCAAATGTCTCGGGTTTGGAGGTTAATAAATCTAAGTCTAAGGCCCTCAATGTGTCTCTACCTCCCACGGAAGTCACCCATATACAAGAACACTTTCCTTTCTCTTGGTCCTCTACGTCCCTTTCGTACTTAGGAATTAAACTGACTAGTGATCCAGCGAACCTTTATAGAACTAATTATCTTCCTATGCTATCCCACCTATCCGCTTTATTGGATATATGGAAACCACTATGTGTCTCCTGGCTAGGACGGGTCGCAGCCGTTAAGATGTCCTTGCTCCCCAAACTCTTATATCTTTATAGAGTTCTTCCGGTTGCAGTTCCCTCCTATTTTCATCGAATTATTCAGACCCGGGTCTTTAAATATATTTGGGGTCCAATAAAACCCCGAGTATCTAGATCTGTTCTCCTTCGAAATAAGCTCAGTGGAGGCTTGGGACTCCCTAATTTTACCCGTTACTACCAGGCTGCTCAGCTGGCACAACTCACTTTACTTCATGCCTCCTCTGAAATCCCAATATGGGTTAGCCTGGAAGCTGTTGATCTCTCCCCCTTGATAGTATCCAACTTGCTGTGGTTGCCCCCACTGATACGTGGCCCAGTACATAATCCAGTCACGCGACACTCACTTAAGCTATGGGATCGTTTGCGTGTCCGATTTGGGTTGGTTTCTCCCCATGCCCCACTACTTTCTGTGATAGGTCACCCATTTTTCTTTCCTGCCCTCTCCGAACCTGCCTCCTTCCGCCTCTGGACTCGGGCTGGACTACACCGTGTGTGTGATCTTGTTTCCTCTACCTCCCTTAAATCTTTCTCTACCCTACAGGCTCAGGCTAAATTCCCCCATACTGAACACTTTCGTTACTTACAAATATGTCACTTTATTCGATCAGTAATTAAAGATTGCACCTCTTTGGGTGAATTCTCTCTTTACGAGAGTATTTGTAATACTGACCCACATGCTCCCGGTGTCATCTCACGATTATATAACCACCTCACTGCTTCCCCGACTGACCTCCCCCCCTATGCTGCACAGTGGTCCAAAGACCTTCAGATAACATTGGATATGGAGGAATGGGCAAATATTTGGGGCTATACGAAAGCCTCCTCTCAAAATGTGGTGGCCCTGGAGGCAAATTACAAGGTCCTTATGCGGTGGTACCTAGTTCCCGCTAGGATTTCTAAATTTTTGCCAACCTATCCGTCAGTATGTTTCCGGGGATGTGGGGCTAAGGGTACACATGAACATATTTGGTGGTCTTGCCCGATTGCACAACGCTTTTGGGTAGTAATATTCCAAATGGCTTCCACCCTGTTACATGATACTTTGGTCCCTGATCCGTCTATAGCCCTTCTAAACCTCATACGTACGGATTATACAAGGGCCCAAGTTAGACTCCTGCTCCAATTGACTACTGCGGCTAAACAGACTATAGCGAATGCTTGGAAGTCCCCAAATTTGCACATAGCAGAAGTTAGAAGCAGGGTGACTCAGGCTATGATCCATAGCAAAATAGAAGCGACTATTCTGGATCGGGTTACCCAACACAATAATATCTGGACTCCCTGGGTAGAGAATTTCCTTCCCCCGGGATTCGATATGGCCTTACTAGTACCATGATTCATTATAGCTTATGCCACTTTATTCTCGTGCCCTCCTGGGGTTCGTGCGGTCCTGCCGACACTCTCTCTTTCCCCCTTTCTTCTTTGTTTTCTCCCCTCTCTCCTCTGTCTTCTTTTTTCTCTTCTTTTTTTTTCCCTTTTCCTACTATACTCTCCTCTCTTTAAGTTCCCTTTTTTTTCTCTTCTCTCTCTCTCTTTCTTTTTCTAGATACCTTGAAAAGTTGTCAATCTTACCTCGGGTAAGGTTGGAATCCCTTACCCAGAACTAGTTTTCTGTTTCCTCTTTTTTTGACCTACAGAGTACTGTTTTATGTATCACTCCCCCCTCGTGGAGGATTCCTATATGCTTCCTTCTAAATATCACACAGTCATGTTTCTGTTACGCTTCCCTTTAATGTGTTCAATATGGTTACATTGTCTTTTGGTTCAATACGCTGTAATACTATATACGTGACTGCACGTGCCATGTTCTGTATTTACCTTTTTGTACTCGTTATTATGTCACACCAAAACCGTTTATTCTTGTACTCTGCGTTTTACTTTCTCAATAAAAAAATTTGAAAAAAAAAAAAAAATATATACACTAATATATATATATATATATATACACACACACATACACATTTAGTATTCAATTTACACAGACTTTAATCAGTAAAAAGACCCAAAAGTACCTCGTCCTACCACAGCTGATTACTGGGAATGCGCTTTGCTGGTATTAAAGCAATCCTTTTTAGATCAAATCAAAAACTAACATAATCTACTTTACTAAAAAATATTTAATAAAAAATGAATTGCTCTTAAATCTTACGGTGACTGTAATTTCATGAAGATAATATAATGTCTGAAATTAAAAATCAAATATATTACCGTTACTTCAAAAAGATCCACAAGTAGATACATTTTATGATGCTTCAAAAGTGTTATGTGCGAGGAATATTTGATCACATTCCGGGGAATGCATGAACAGTGTCTATGACACTTTATAGGCCCCTTTCACACAACCGCAACTTCAAAGTCGTGCGATTTTTGCCATCATTTTAGGGAATGCCTGTGTAAACTTGTGTCGATTCGCATCAAAGTCAGACCAAAGTAGTGCAGGGACTACTTTGAAGTCGGTGCAACTTGTCACACAGAAAGTCACACAGATATGAATGGTTATCATTGGGATTCATGGGGCACGTCTTTTGATGCGACTTTGCAGTCCCAAGTCATAGGACAAGTCGCACAAGTGTAAAAGGGGCCTTAGGCTAGGTTCACATCTGTGCGTTGCTGGGCCTCGTTCAACATCGTACACATTCCTGCAATGCACAAAATTTGCAAAAAATTGTTGCTCTTTTTTTGTTTATAGCGCAAAAAATAAAAACCGCAGAGGTGATAAAATACCACCAAAAGAAAGCTCTATTTGTGGGGGGGAAAATGACGTCAATTTTGTTTGGGTGCCATGCCGCACGACTGCGCAATTGTCAGTTAAAGCGACGCAGTGCCAAATCGCAAAAAGTGCTCTGGTCAGGAAGGCGGTAAATTCTTCCGCGTCCAGTTCTCCAGTCCGTGTGCCGTTATAGTTTATTGTTATGGCTGCCACTCTCTGCACCTGCATTAAAATGATTTCCATTTCCATTTGCAAAATTTTCATATTTTTTTTTTTACATTCAACTGTCAGCGGTAAACCCCTCTGACAGCTGATGACTCAACAATTGTTAAGGATGCAGCGGCCGGCTTACCGACCCCTCCTTAGCAACCAGCTGTATACAGTGTGTTTAATGAGGGGGGAAAAAGGGTTGAAAAATGGATGTCAGCGGATAGTATGTAAGCGGACCGTCAACTAACATCTGTTTTTTATCTGTTCCCTTTTTTTAACGGGAGGAAAAATAGGGGTTTCTTCCTTCTTAAAAAACCGAGCTTTGCTTAGCTTAACGGACACGGATCTTGCTAGAGATACATGTTTGTTCATTTTTCATCCATCAACAGATGAAAGGCCCGTGTAAAAGGGGCCGTATGCCTCGTATACAGGACCAGTTTGCCATGACGACTTTTGGCCAGGAAAACTGGCCGTGTGTATGCTCCATGGCAGTTTTCCCAACAGGAAAACCACCGGGAAAAATGAGAACATGTTCTCTTTTTTCCTGTTGGGATTCTCGGCGATCTTTTTCCCGGCAGTTTTCCTGAGGCAAACTGCGATGGAGCGTACACACGCCCAGGTTTCCCGGCCAAAGCTCTCATGGCAGTTTTCCTGCCAGGAAAACCAGCCGTATGTAGGGGGAAAAAGCTACCGAGCAGGTTCTCGGTTTTCCCCGTTGTTTTTTTTTCCCGGCGGACTTTTTACCGCTGGGAAAACCGATCGCGGGAACGGGGCATAAGGCTTTAATTCATTTTTGAAAAGACCTGACTAACCACAACCATCTATAAGAATTTCTAAGGACACTCAAGACAAGCGCAACTGAGAATTCTCAAAATCTTCTAATGATTCTGAAGGTCATGGGAGGAATTATGCACCACAGCTTTCTTTTAAAAGTTTCCTTTAGCTTTAATGGTGCCCAGGATAGCAGTAAAAATATTTTGGCCCCAGCATGTCAGCTGCACACCCAGAAGACATCAGAAAAAGATAAGTAAAAAAAAGCATATCAAACTATTGGTGAGGGCCTCAAGGGGGAAGGGGTCCTTGGTGGGTTGGAAGCAAGAAGCCCTGAGTTAAAGGGGTTTGTTTTGCACAGAGTGGCTCCGATCCTCATCTTCTGGGGTCCCTCGTGGCTGTCTCGGCTCCTCCCGATAAGAGCTAACCCCCCTCTGGGAAGCGCTCTCCCAAGGGGGTTAGCTTGCGGCAGCGCTCCCGTGTGATACAGTTGGTGGCCATATCCGCCAACAGTATCACTCGGCCCCGCTCCCTGGCGCGCCGCGTCATTGATTTGATTGACAGCAGCGGGAGCCAATGGCTGTGCTGCTATCAATCATCCAATGAAGAGCTGGGGGAAAGCATCGCGGGATCGCGCCCACAGAGATTCGGGGCTCAGGTAAGTAAAACGGGGGCTCGAGGGGGTCGGAGAGTGTAAGATGCATAGGATGCATTAAGTTGAAAAAACACGAAGCTTCACAACCCCTTTAAGCTATAATTCCTCTTTGAAAGGACCTGACTGACCACAACCAGCTTTACGAATTTCAAAACAAGAGCACAAGAGAATAGTTTCCGAAGGCCATGGAAGGAATTATGGAACACAGGGCTGGGGTTAGAGCTTTCCTTTAAAAGCCCCCATCAGCTTTTCCCTGGTGATCGTTCATCTGATGAATTGCATCCCACAGTTATTAGTTACAGACTGGCTTCCAGCAAATTATTCCGTTTACCTTTATTTTTTTCTTCCTCGGCCCGAGTCGAGATGAACAATGACAGCTGGGGAAAATCTAATGGTTCAATCTTTCTTCCCTCAAGGGTCGCAGAGAAAAGGTTTTCTGTAAGTCTACGTTAAATTCACCGAGCCCTTCACCTGCTCAACAACTCAGTGTAAATGAGCTATTGAAGAAAAGGACAGAGATTTATGCCGCAGACAAGGCAGGATATTCAAGGGGAGCGGGGCAAAATGCTGGCGCTCTTTTCCTTCGCAGAATGCTGAAGGGAAATTGGCCATTAATACAATGAGGGGTATGATTATCCTGACACGGCTTTGAAAGGAAGGGTTATTTAATGCTCACAATGAGGTTTCATAACACGGTATGAAATGCCCTTCTTTAGAATCCGGTGGCCTATAAGGAAAGATGTTTTAGAAGTAGCAGTGAAGGAAGATTAATCAGACATTACCATTTGGCATTTAAAGGGCCATTACTTAGAAATTACACCTTACTTATATAGTGGTTGATAGAAAAAAAGAGTTTCTAATAACACTGGTGAAAAATTATGTAAATGTTTCAGGGGATCATTAATTCTGAATATATAAAAGTAAGGTGCTAAAACAAGGCCAGGGTCTTTCAGTAAATGTCTTCCTGGCCAAAGAAGATTACTAAAGCCCTGTACACAAAAAGTCTCCAGAGAAAAACGAGGAGAAAACCGAGAACCCGGCAGGAAAACTGCCATGGAGCTTTGGCCGGAAATCCCGGCCATGTGTATGCTCCATCGGCACTGCCTCGCAGTGTTTCCCATAGGTAAGTAGTAGATCTGGCGGGGAAACAAAACGCAGAGAATCCCAATGGGAAAATACAGAGAAGGTTCTCTATTTTACCGCCGGGATTCCCGGCTGTTTTCCTGACGGGAAAACTGTGAGGAAGCATACACATGGCCGGTTTTCCCAGCCAAAAGCTCTCCTGGCAGTTTTCCTGTCGGGAAAACTGGTCATGTGTACGAGGCTTAACAGTTATTATCAAAGTACCAGCAATTTATACATTCACATCAGTCCCTGCTTTCAAGGAGCTTACAATTGAATGCCGTGTGCACACAAGGTTCCTGGGAAGTGTAGCTCTGGGGGGTGTGCCAAAAGGAACTGGGCTCCCACCTAGGGTGACCACGTGTCCCAGATTGCCCGGGACAGTCCCGCATTTTGCAGGTCTGTCCCGGGCACTTTATTCCAGGACAATACAGTGTCCCGGAATGAAACTGACACAGCCACCCCCCAAGCCCAACTAATGCCCCCAAAAAAGGCTGCCACATCACCGCTTTACTCACCGAAGAACTTGTCCTAGCCGAGAATGCCTGGAGGAGCACAGTCCCCGCCCTTTGCTTGTTATTGGTTAAATCATAAATCGCACCTCTTGTGTCCAATTGGCACAAGCTGATTTTTGGGAAGGGGGGTGTCCCTGAATGGTAGTTTGGAAATGTGGTCACCCTAGCCGCCGCCTGCAAGAATTTTTTAAGCCTGGTACAAGTTGTTTCTCACTACAGAAACCAGGTTAATAAAATAAATAGGTAAAATAAATAAATATATAAACAATTAAAATGATGGGATGTAATCGAAGGGTGAAGGTTTGGGACTATATCTAGGCAGGGCTTTTTTTCTCAAACAATAGGTGCTAGAACTAAACCACGACCCCACAAAACCCCTCCCCCAAACCCCCCAAATCACATCAAATAGTGGGTGTGGTCAGTCAAATTTCAGGAACAGTAGGAGGTCTTAAAGGGGCATTAAGTACCAGGATTGCATTACATACAAAGTGCAGGGCTGTCACTTGTACAGATGAAACTCGAAAAATTTGAATATCGTGCAAAAGTTCATTTATTTCACTAATACCACGTAAAAGGTGAAAATAATATATGATATAGACTCATTACATGCAAAGCAAGATAGTTCCAGCCGTGATTTGTCATAATTGTGATGATTTTGGCTTACAGCTCATGAAAACCCCAAATCCACAATCTCAGAAAATTAGAATATTACATGCAATCAATAAAACAAGGATTGTACACGGAACAATATCGGACCTCTGTAAAGTAGTAGCATGTATATGAATTCGTGCTACATACCTCAGGATTAAAAGTTGTAGAGCGGGGGGGGGGGGGGGTTGTCGCGGATCGCATCCAAGTTGGTTCAAACTACAACTCCCAGAATGCACTGCAGTCAGCCAGCAAATCAGCGGTCGCTGTGGCCGAATTTACCATTCACAGGAAACAAATTGCAGAAAATCAGGGGCCCCGAGTACGCAGCTTGCGGGATTCTAAGAGCATTTCCGGGACAACGGGAAAGCCCTCCCTTTGCGGGAAAATCCCACCCATTATTCCGGGAACGGTTGGGAGGTATGCTTGGTTTGGGCCCCTTTGCAGCAGTTACTGCCTCAATGTGGCGTGGCATGGAAGCGAATCAGCCTGTGGCAATGCTTAGGTGTAATGGAAGACCAGGATACTTCAATAGCGGCCTTCAGCTCTTCTGCATTGTTCAGTCTTGTGTCTCATCTTTCTCTTGGCAATACCCCATAAATTCTCTATGGGGTTCAGGTCAGACGAGTTTGCTGGCCAATCAAGCACGGTATGGTCATTGAACCAGGTTTTGGTGATTTTGGTAGTGTGGGCAGGTGCCAAGTCCTGCTGGAAAATGAAGTCAGCATCCCCATAGAGCTCGTCTCTCCTGGTAGACGGCTGCGGTGACCCCGGACTTAATGAAGCACAGAGGACCAACATCAGCCGATGACACGGCTCCCCAAATCATCGCAGACTGCAAGATACTTGAAGTCAAGTGTGAAGTTTCCACAGTGTGTGCCTCTCCATTCTTCCTCCATACTCCGGCTCCTTGGTTTCCAAATGAGATGCAAAATTTGCTCTCAGAAAAGAGGACTTTGGTCATCTCTGCTGCTTGTACACCTTTTTCTTCCACACTTTTCCCTTCCACATAACTTTCTATTAAGGTGCTTTGATACAGCACTTTGGGAACATCTAACTTCTTTTTTAATTACCTTTTGAGGCTTTCACTCCTTATGGAGGGTGTCAATGATGGTTTTCTGCACACCTGTCAGGTCAGCAGTCTTTCCCATGATTGTGATTCCTACTGAACCAGACTGAGAGAACATTTAAAGGCTCGGGAACCCTTTGCAGGTGTTATTGCTTAATTATCTGATTAGAGTAGGACACTTTGAGCCTAGATTATTGCACCTTTTCACAATATTCAAATTTTCTGAGATTGTGGATTTGTGGTTTTCATGAGCTGTAAGCCACAATCATCACAATTATGACAAATCATGATTTGAACTATCTTGCTTTGCATGTTCTGGGCCAGATTCTCTAAGAAAATCGTACTAGAGCAAGTGCCATATTCTCTAACCTTTTGCTCCGTAGTTTGCGGCGGCGTAGCGAAAATGGCCCAGCGTAAGCCCGCGTAATTCAAATGGGGCGGCTTGTATTTAAATTAAGCGCGCCCCCGCGTCGAACGAACTGCGCATGCGCCGGCCGGGGAAAAAGCCCAGTGCGCAATCTCCAGCTCACGACGGAAAGCGTCGCTGAAACCGACGTCAAAACGACGTGATCGTCACTACGCAATGCCCCTATTCGCGAACGAGTTAGTAAAACGATGTAAGCGACGGAAAAAGCCGAATCTGACCCGACGCCATACTTAACATGGCATTCGACGGCAACCGACGGCATCCGACGGTACTTCGTAAGGTTACTCCTCATAGAAGCAGGCGTAACCTTACGCGGACGAAAACGACGTACGTGACGACGGGGCGGCGTAAAAGCGATCGGGAATCGGCGTACTAGCCTCATTTGCATATGCAAATGAGAAAACAACGTAAAGGCCACCTAGTGGCCGGAGTTATCATCACAACTACGATCCGCAAGTGTAATGGTATTACACTTGTCGGATGTTGAAGCGTATCTATGCCAAAGTGATGCTAAGCATCACTTGCATAGATACGAGGCAAAAAAAACGGCGATACGACGGGGTATCTGAGATACTCCGTCGTAGCGCCGCTGAGATTCTGGCCCAATGAGTCTATCTCATATATTAGTTAAACCTTTTAAGTTGCATTAGTGAAATAAATGAACTTTTGCACAATATTCAAATTTTTGGGTATTTTTCGGTATTCAATTTTTTTTACCTGCAAACACAGAAACCAGACTTCTGTGTTTACAAGTGATTGTGGTGAGCAGGCACCCAAGGGTCAGAGCCAGAGGTGGTGGAACTGGGTTCCACCAAGTTCTCCCTGAAAAAAAAGCCCTGCATCTAGGTAATATGTGGACTTACACATTTATATATTCTTATCTTTTGCGGTGTATTTAGAACTTTTTTTTTTCTTGTGGCTCATTATGCAGATCCTGGTCTAATGACTTGATGGAATATCATGCCTGCATTGTAGGTGGGTTTTTTTGAGCAGAAACTGTGTCTTTAATTTCGAGAAATGGAGAAGATTAATGATGTTAATAAAACCAAAGAACTTTGTAGGATAATATTTCTGTGATAAATTTTTCTCTGTCTGCTTTTGCCATAATATATTCGTTCTCTCTTTTGTTCAAAATGTATTTATCACTTTTATTGTGCAATTAAAGTTTGGTTTTGGCATTGATTGCACATACCTGCGTGCACTGTGCCTCATTGTGTGGGAGGCAGGGGCATAACTAGAACCTTCAGAGCCCCTGATGCAAGAAACCACAAAGGGCCCCACTGACCCCAGCCCATGGTCCTTCCCTCTGAACTCCAGGGGCCGGTAGCAAGTGCGACCTTTGTGACCCTGGTAGTTCTGCTACTGGTGTCCGGAATTTTTATTTTTGTTATTTTATTTTTTTACCATTTTTTTTTTTTTATAATGTTATTTTTTCATTTTTTTTACCATTTTTTTAAGAAACCCCATTGGGGGTCTTTGGTGAAATAACCTAAAAAGACCTCTGATGTTCCACCTTTGAGACAAAGAAAGTAGATCACATTCAATCTCCATCTCTACAGCCTTAGCTGCACAGAATGAATGTATATAATTAGCTCTGTACAGAGCTTCCCCTTCATTCACAAACTGAAGCATAGTAAATACAGTTTACTATTATTTGGTTATGAATGGACAGAATGATTGGTACGGATCACTGACTCTCTATTCAGAAAAGGAAGGGGCTGGTAAATTACACATTTACTGGCCCCCTTCCCCGCTTTCCATCCTGAAAAAAAACAGAACCCAGAAGAGCTGCAGGGGGAGGGGCAGGAGAAAGCACACAAGGGGGCAGCAGAAAGAAGTTGGATAGGAGGAGCGGCGGGGAAAGCTGCATATAGATGAATACATTAAATAAATAAAGATTTTACAATTCCCACTGTACCTGGGGGTACCTATTTGCATACTTTCCAATTTCTAGGGATGTTGACAACAATTTATGGTTTTCTCTGGTGGTTCAACTTATTTACATTCATTTGATTGGGCTGCATTCTGAATGCGACAGGGGTATAACTCTTGCTGCAGCCGTGAAGCAAATCATTGTGGCCATGGCATATGTACAGCCCTAGTCGCTACTCAACCATAGAGTTTTATCGTCCCCCCCCCTCTTCCTCCCCAACCACAAGTGTAAGGCTGGGTTCATATATATGTGAATTGGATGTTGGTTTCCCCACATGACTGGCTCTCAATAAAGTCAGTTCACACAGGTCCGGGGTGGCCGCAGTCCGCATTCAAAAAGTGTACTGTGCACATTTGGGTCAGATTCAAGTGCGAATTCAGGCAAAATTCAGAACTTATATGGACCTTAATCGCACCTGAACCGGAGAACAGAAACGCACCGGACCCCAGGCTAGGGTTGCCAACTTTTCTTCAAGCCAAACTCGAACACTTTAGCAGCCTGGAACACCTTTGGAGTAGTAATAAAGTGCGCATAGCGTACAGTGGGTGTGGCCAAATTGCTCTTGCTGACATCTTCGCCCCGCCACCCCAGACAGCCGCCCATAACTCCCGGATGGCAACAGATTTGTGTGTGACTATCTTGGTTACTTGGGGAGCCACAGACCGGTCTCAATAATTTGTCCGCGTTTCAGGTTGCCTGAAACCCGGACACAAGATTCAAAATCCAGACTGTGAGTGAATCCCGGACCAGGTGGCAACTAGGGTGACCACATTTCCAAACTACCATTCAGGGACAACCTCCCTTCCCAAAAACCAGCTTGTGCTGTAACGAAACAGCACAGTGATTGGACACAAGAGGTGGGATTCATGATTTCTCCAATCACAAGCAGGGGGCGGGATTGTGCTCCTCCAGGCATTCCCAGCCAGGACAAGTACTTCAGTGAGTAAAGTGGTGATATGGCGGCCTTTTTTGGGGGCATCAGATTGGCCCGGGGGGGGGGGGGTGGCTGTGTCAGTTTCAATCCGGGACATGTAGTCACCCTACCCCAGGCACGAAACCTGATGTACTTACTCAGGGCCGGCCTTTGGGGTGTGTGAGCTATGCGGCCGCACAGGGCGCCATGGGCAACAGGGGTACCATGCAGCCATCACAGCTCGCAGAATGTGAGTCGCAGTCAGCAGGGCCGGACTGAACTACCGGGATATCGGGAGATTCCCCAGTGCTCTCCACCCCTGTCCCCCTCCCCAGTGCTCTCCACCCCTGTTCTCCCCCCAGTGCTCTCCACCCCTGCCCCCCCCAGTGCTCTCCACCCCTGTTCTCCCCCCAGCGCTCTCCACCCCTGTTCTCCCCCCAGTGCTCTCCACCACTGCCGCCCCCAGTGCTCCCCACCCCTGTAATCTCTTTGTGTATTTTTAGGTGACCAGGGGGCGAGGGGTAAAGTTGGGGGGGATAAGCTTGCACAGGGCTCCTGAACACCTAAAGCCGGCCCTGTACTTACTGCCTAAAGCAATGGTTGCACCGGACATTCACAGGCTATGGGAAGGGACTAGACCTGTGACTACAGCACAGAACAATCTGGGCTACGCTGTGTGGCACAGCTCTGTAAATCTCAGGACTGGATGGACAGAACAACTCTTTTGACATATAAAATAGCTCCTTTCGATGTATTTCATTTTTTGTATTCAGCTGTTTCCCTGGAGATCAGCTTCAAGATAATAATATGATGTGTTAAACAGCGAGTGATTTATGCAATATTTTTGGTACGGTGTTTTTATGGGAGTCAGAGTCTAACGTGACCTTTGATGAGAAATCTTTGCCGTTTCCTCCGCCGGGGATGTTGGAGAAAGAGTGTCTCTTGGAGACCTGCTAAAGGTTAGGCTGCTATTATAAAGGTATGTTGGAGCCACTTACAGGCTTCTGGGGCTCTTCACACTCGGTGTTTTAGTGCTTCTAGATTGAAGGTGTAATGTCATATCCTTGGTAACAAGGTCAACGAGCGAGAAAGGTTTTTATCTGGGGCCTCTCCATTCACTTTTCTAAAAACAGACTCTACAATAAAAGCTTTATAAACATAAAAAAAAAAATTATGAAAGGGAAAAAATAAATAAAAAATAGGGTTCTTGTCTATAATACTCTATCAGGTCACATCTTTTGTTAGTAAATATGAAAGGAAGAAAATGATTGAGCGCTATCAAGCTCAAGCTTTTTAGAAATAGCCCCTCCGTGTCCATTAAAGTGATTGTAAAGGCAAGACAATCTTTAATCAAATGCATTGTCTGCGTTAACCACTTGCCACCCGCACTTTAGCTGAAAGACGGGGGGACAGGGGGGCAGGGCATACATGGACGACCTCCCGTTCTTGCGCTTCCCGTGTGCCCCCTGGGGTCGAGTGGGAGACCCGCTCTCTGTTTGCTGAGTCCTTAGGACTTGACTGATCATAGATCGGGTAAAGGGCCAATGACAGCGGCCCTTCACCATGTGATCAGCTGTCAGCCAATGACAGCTGATCACGTAAATAAACAGATGCTGGTTACCGTTTTTTCTTTCTTCATGCTGACAGCTGCGTCTTCTATTAGAGGAATTCGAGGGACATCAGTCCCCTTAGTGCCCTTGTGTGCTGCTAACCAGTGCCATCTATCAGTGCCCACCAGTGCCACCTATTAATGCCCACCAGTGCCACATATCAGTGCCCATCAGTGCGCATTAGTGCTGCCAATCAGTGCCTCATCATCTGTGCTGCCTATCAGTGGCAATCAGTGCCCATCAGTGTTGCCTAATAGTGCCCATCAGTGGCACCTATCAGTGCTGCCTAGAAGTACCTATCAGTGCCCATCTGTGCCGCATAATAGTGCCCATCAGTGCACCTCTCCTTGCTGCCTATCAGTACCCAAAGAAAGAAACCAAATAAGGCACTAATCATTAAAGGAAAAATAATTCTTCCCTATCTTTAGTGTTTGTTTAATGCTTATTACCAAAGTACAGTGGAACCTTGGATTACGAGCATAATCCGTTCCAGGAGAATGCTTGTAATCCAAAGCACTCACATATCAAAGCGAGTTTCCCCATAGAAGTCAATGGAAACAAAGATAATGTGTTCCACATTGACTTCAATGGCATGCAATACAGCATGTGGCCATAGGTAGGACACGGGGGCAGCTCAGCTGATCTCGGAAACCCTTGGAAAGTTTCAGAAACACTCGGGAATGAAGTATTTCTGAGTATTTCCAAAAGGCTCTGAACCGATCCGAGTGTCACTGTCGCCCCACGTACCTCTGGCCAAATGTGGTACTGCATATCCCATTAGCTTGAATTCTGCTTGTTTTGCGGGACAACACTCGCAAACTGAGTAGAAAAAAAAAGTTGCTTGTCTTTCAAAACGCTCATTAACCACGTTACTTGTAAACCAAGGTTCCACTGTACATGTCTAATTCCCACAAAACAAAATAAAAAAATCTTGGTATCTTGGTATGTGACCCAAGTCTCTATGGAAGGAGAAGAGAATTGCAATCACGTTCAGAGATAATACAAGGATACTAGAGATTCTCCTGAAAGGTTAGTGTGTGAACAGCACATAACGTAGAGTTATTTATCCTTCTACTGAGAGACACTGGATCAATCTCACTTCATCCGGTGATGATTGATGTGTGTGTGCAGAGGTAATTTTGAAAAGAACAAAAATGACAAAGATTAATGGGTGTTAAAAGAAAGAAAAATGTATAGACTTTCCAGCAAGAGAAGAAATACAGGTCCAAGATGATGCTGTATCTTCATGCAGTGGCGGCCCGTTCATACAGGGCGCAGGGGCCCACCCCACTAATATATGCACCCGACCCCTAATCTACATGCAGGGTGCCGGATGCATGGATTTCAACAGTTTTTTGAGGCCTGAGGCTCTAATTGGCTTAAAAAAGGGTGGGTTTGAGCCACTTGTGTGACAATAGCGAATTAATATTCGCTATTGTCTTCCTGATTCTACTCCTGGCCAATCAGGAAGTGGGTCCTGAGACCCAATCGGCCAGGGAGTCTCAGTACCCACTTCCTGTTTGGTCGGGAGGAGCGAGATCCCTGTCATCTGCCACGTTCGTCTCCCGCGGGTGGGGGTGGGGTTTATGGGTGTGGGGATCGCCACCTTCTCGTCCGTCTTCCATGAGGGTGTGGCATTGGTTTGCCGCCGCCCCCCCCCCCAAATATTGAGCACCAGCGTTAGGGGAGGACTGAGAACCAGCTTGCCCTTTCATGGTAGGGACAGTTTTCTGTGTGCTAAAGAAAGTGTACCATGCCAAGTGTGCCACTTTGATTCATGGGCATGAAGAAAGGTGTGCATTCCTAAAATACATAGTTTCATGGAACACCATCAGAAATGTTTAAGCTTATTGCATTGGTTACCATGACATTCCAGAGCTACAAAAGAAGACTTCCATGTGCCGAAACTTGTAGAGCCTCACTGGAGAGCCAGACTCTGGAGGGGGCGGGAGCTCCGGCTCTCAGTGGCGTGCTGATAGACTAAGCCAGCTGCCAATCAGTCGCATTGGGCAGATCCCAAAATTATAGTCAGAAATGTTCCAGAGCCTAGAGCAGCTCTGTGACATCAGCTGATAGTGGTCTCCTGTGGCCCAGAAGAGAAGTTTGGTCAAAAAAGCTTTGGCCATACTTCTCTTTTAAAATGGTTCTAAAGGCAGAAGGGTTTTTACCTTAAAAGAGAAGTATGTTTCTTTATTTTTTTATTCATACTTACCTAGGTGGATGCAGCATCTGTCCCACATGGCGTCTCTGCCGAACACGCTCTCGAACCCCGCCAATTGCTTGGTTCTCACAGCTCCCTGAGCAGAGAGCTGCTCACTGTCAGTCAGCAGCACTCTGCTCTGCCCCCTCCTCGCTCACTGGAGCCTTGGGCTGTGGAGGGGCGGGAGCGGCCAGTTCAGGCTCTTAACGGCTCTCAGGGATCTGGGCAGACCTGATCCTGTATGCACAGATCCTCCTCTTCCTGCTTGTCCCCATAACATATCCGGATAAAACAGAGCTAGCGGAGTCAGTCTGCACATGCTCAGTTTGGTCTCTATTGCTGGAGAGAATATTTCCTGTTTGGTCGGAGCTAGTTAGGTCACTAACATCACGCATCTGGGCTTGTATACGGATCCTAAATGACAGCCAAGTCCCTCAGTCCTCCCTCCAATCAGCTCTGGTCGGATAGAGGGTCTCGTCTGAACATTTGTCATGTGACCACTGTATACTGCTTGTCATAAAAGGTATATAGCATTTTTATTTTAATGAAAAAAAATAAAAAAATAAAAGGGTTGTGTGTACTGTAAGGGTGCGGATGCATTATTTGTACATTCCTAGGTTTAGTAACACTTTAACCACTTAAGGACCGCTGCATGTACATTTACGTCGGGAGAATGGCACGGACAGGCACATCAACGTACCTGTACGTGGCTGCCTTGACGTGGGTCGGGGGTCCGATCGGGACCCCCGTGGTACATCCGACGGTCCCGGTGGCTGTAGGAGCGAGGGGGCGGCGGTTCGTTTTTGTCCGCCCCCTCCGGATCGCTCCCAGCCAATGCGCGCGCTCCCCTGCAGTGTCATTTCCTCCTCCTGTGTAAGCTCATAGGCTTCTGCTGCTGTCAATCACAGCTTGTTAGGAGAGAGCAGGGACAGGGTGGAGCCTGCACATGTGCACCCATGGGGGCGCTCAGAAGGGTGGAGGAGCTAGGAGCACTGGCAGGAGACCCAAGAAGAGAAAGATCGGGGCTGCTCTGTGCAAAACCACTGCACAGAGCAAGAAAACTATTATTATTATACACGGTTTATATAGCTCCAACTGTTTGCGCAGCTAGGCCATGTCGCCGGGGTCCGTTGGGTGCGCACACCCCGAAAGTGGGTGCCGCACCTGGAACTTGGAACCCGCGAAGAACCCCGAAAAATGGCATCTGCCACAGATATACCCCCCCAAGCATGCTCCGTGAGGGAAAGCTCCTCCAATTGGCTGCTGGGGAAAAGTGTCTCTGTCTGAATCCCTCTGGCGCCACCTGCCACTCAGAGATGGAACTACATCTCTGGAGCACAAAATTGTGATGACCGGAGGATGAACCCCACGGCCACACACATGCGCTTGATGGTTAGCTGCTTGGTTCTTGGGCTAGGAGCCCAGGGTCGCAAATACCTGTACTGGGACACCACAGAATGACCCACAGGATAATTCAGGGCTGACAGCAGCCCAATTTAGCAAAATTAGGAATGGGAGCAACATAACTCTCCCACTCTTCAACTACCTTTAGCGCCTTTTCTGAAAGAAAGGGGGCGCTACAATAAAAAAAAAAATCTGCAGGTTTACAATCACTTTAAGCAGACGTGTTGTGGAGTGTTGTTGGGGGTTCAGGCCTTTGGACAACAAACTGAAAGTATCCTCTCACTCTCTCGACGGATATCATCAAAAAAACACATTAAAAAATATTGAGCTCCTACGATTGATCTGCAAATTTTCATTATAACCGGAGCGCACTTATCACTTGACAGCGAAAGTCTATCTATCCTCCCTCCCGCTGACCTTTTCTTCAATAATGTGACGTTCTTATCTCCGCCGTGAAAAATGGCTCAGCGTAGCGAAAACAGCAGCTTGTTTATATGAGTTTTCCAAATGTTACTTCAATGTAGGGAAAGTAAAATTGCTTGATGAATCTCTCTTTCCTCCACTTGTAATAACGTAAAAGAACAGTCATATTTTTACCCCGACACCTGAGAAATGACTCTCTAAGAAGGCATGATGATTATTAAAGAACAGCATAATGGGAAAGCGAGAGGCGCCCTTTATTACAATATATTTCTTCCCACCAAGCAACGTCTGCTCCGCAGCATATAATATATTGATTTGTTTCCTGGCAATTAACTAGCTGAACAAACTATTTGTACTTGTGTTGTTTTATTTCTTAATTAATGTCCTGCCTTAAGCGGTCATTTATTTACCTAGTTTACGATGAAAACCTTGCTACTGCAAGTCAAGCAGCGTTGCCAACCGCCCATATTTTTACGGACAGTCCGTAAAAACTGGCACTTTTTCCCCCAGTAAAAAAGCCAAGATTGGTTCGGCTTGGAACTGCGCATGGAGATTGGAGGCAGGGTGTGTTAGTGGCAGGGGGTGATTGGAGGCAGGGGGAGATGGTGGCACTGCAGAGGGGGATGGTGGCACCGTAGAGGGGTATGGTGGCTCCGCAGAGGGTGGGGGATGGAGACAGGGGTTGTTGGTGGCACCGCAGAGGGGGATGCTGGCACCGTAGAGGGGGATGGTGGCTCCGCAGAGGGTGGGGGATGGAGACAGGGGTTGTTGGTGGCCCCGCAGAGGGGGATGGTGGCACCGTAGAGGGGGATGGTGGCTCCGCAGAGGGTGGGGGATGGAGACAGGGGTTGTTGGTGGCACCACAGAGGGGGATGGAGGTAGGGGGTGATGTGACTAAATAATTTGCCCTTATTATATCGAAAATAACAAAAGTATGTTTTTTTACCTTAATTTCTACCTTAAATCACATTGTTATTTGTCTAGCGTACTTGTTTGTAGCCTAAATACTGAAATTTGCAGTAAAAATGTGGCTGTGTCAGTAAATTTCAATCTGGTAGGTTGGCAAAACTGAACTCAAGTAAGAGGTACACTATATTGTCAAAAGTATTGGGACACTTGCCTTTACACGCACATAAACGTTAATGGCATCCCAGTCTTTTGCCTCGTACACACGACCAGGTTTTTTGATGGGAAAACTGCGATGAGAGCTTTTAGCTGGGAATCCCGGCCGTCTGTATGCTCCCTCCCCCAACTGCCAAACTCGCCGGCAAACCCGCCAGCAAAAACAAAAAGAGAAGCAGCTCTCTTTTTTTCCCATCGGTATTCACAACTGACTTTTTCCCATCGGAAATCCCGGGCGTGTGTGCGGGCATAAAGCCTCGTACACACGATCTGATTTTCCCACAATAAACGTGTGATGGCAGGCAGTGGCGGCTGGTCCTTTTGGGGGGGGGGGCGCAAACAAACGAAAAAAACAAAAACAATTGCAGTCTCACTGTGCCCATAAAACGCAGCCACTGTGCCATTAATTGTCATCACTGTGCCATGCTATCAAACGCAGCCACTGTGCCATCAATTGTCACCACTGTGCCATGCCATCAAACGCAGCCACTGTGCCCATCAATTGTCGCCACTGTGCCCTTTAATTGTCGCCAATGTGCCCTGTAATTGTCGCCACTGTGCCAATTGTCGCCACTGTGCTCTGTAATTGTCGCCACTGTGCCCTGTAATTGTCGCCACTGTGCCTTTTAATTGTCGCCACTGTGCCTTTTAATTGTCGCCACTGTGCCTTTTAATTGTCGCCACTGTGCCCTGTAATTGTCGCCACTGTGCCCTGTAATTGTTGCCACTGTGCCCTGTAAAATGCTGCCCCCCGCCCAGCACTTACCTTTTTGGGGTCGGCCATCCTCCGTCCACGGTCCCTCAATGTCTTTTCCTGCCCTCAATGACGCTTCAGCCAATCAGGTTACCGGTGAACCCGATTGGCTGAGACGCCTGTCAGTCTTATCCAAGGAACGCACCCCCCGTGCGTCCCCTGAATAAGTATTTGGAAGCCTATTACAGCCTGAGGGCTGTAATCAGGCTGTAATCGGAAAACCTATCAGAGCCACTGGTTCTGGTTCTGATAGGCACTTCCACAGCCAACCAGCTGCCGCTCACCAGGGGGCCAACCATTTGAATAGTCGGCGGCAGCGGCATGAATCTATGTATTGTATTCAGTGGCGGTGCGGGAGCGAGAGTTGTCGGCGCTCCGGTGCTCTCTATGGACGCACCGCCACTGATGGCAGGGTTTGGTCGGATAATCAGACTGTCTGTATGCTCCATCAGACAACTGATGTGGGAATTTCCGACAACAAATGTTTTATAGCATGCTTTCACATTTTCCGACAACAAATATGTGTTGTCGGATTATCCGATCATGTGTACACAAGTCTGTCGGAAAAAATCCAAAGTACAAACACACATGCTTAGAAGCAATACTAAGACAACATAAGCAGAAGTTGTCCAAAGGTTACAGCATATCATTACCACTTACTGATTGGTTGCTAGAGGTTACAGCACTTGATTTTCCGCCTGTTGATTGGTTGCTAGAGATTACTGTACAGTAATACTGCTCACTGATTGGTTGCTAGAGGTTACAGCACATGATTTCTGCTTGTTAAATGGTTGCTAGAGACTACTGTACAGTAATACTGCTCACTGATTGGTTGCTAGAGGTTACAGCACATCATCTCCTCACTGCAGAGGGACATGATATACACCAGGGGTGTCAGACTCAATTTCATTGCGGGCCGCGTCAGGATTACGATTGTCCTCAAAAGGGCCGGTGGTATCTGTAAGATTAGATGTCCAGCACATCCCCTCCCCTTACATTAGATGTCAAGAGCCACCCCACCATCAGACGTTGAGTCCCCCACTCTCCCTTATATCACAGTGCACCCCCCTTTCCTTATGCTGCTGCTGGGAAGAATCTGTATGCATTGCTTCAAAGCAGAAAGTAAGGGTCTGGAGGAGGACCAGAGAAGGGCTGGAGCTCTCCTGCATCTGCAGGAGAGGTGCGAGGGCCACATGAAATGGGCTGGATTCGGCCCGCGGGCCTTGTGTTTGACACCTGTGATATACATGATATACAGTACATATACATATGAATGCCACCTTTATTTACATATCAATGTATCGGCCTCAGCTATTTACATATGAATGACAGTTATTTACATGCAAACACAGGGTCTGCAGGTGAGTCATCTGTACACAACAATAGGGCACAGTTGGGCAGCATTAGTAGCAGCACTTCACACTGAGATATCAGGACAGAGCACATGACTAAAACTTCAAGGGACAAGGGAAATTTAAACTGGGACAGTTGGCAAGTATGAGGCAGCTGCTTTGGGCCCCACAACAATGACAGAGCCCGGGGCAGCTTCCCCTTTTGCCCTGCTTTAAAGATGGCCCTGAGTAGCGTCATGTCACAACTGAGTATACAAGAGAAGAGAGGCATCTCTCAGTGTAGCAATATGGTTACATTTAATGAAGATACAACATTTAGCAACTCACATGTTTGATGATTAAAACAGGCACATCTAAGTATGCAGGGATCTGGGGTAAAAATGTACACATAGACCGCCCTCCTCACCGCCATTGACGCCGTCCCTTTCACGCTGCGCTCTATGCGTGGTTCAAGCCTCGATTTCAGTTCAGATTGTTAAGGCCGCACTCACACCTGTGCGTTCTGGGAGCCCACATAGAAACACGCATTTCTGTGCAGGTTCCCGAGAACACATCAAAATGTGCCTCATGCTTGCAGTGTTATTATTTCTTCACATGAATGGGCTTCCCTATGCTGTTGTGGGACAAACAAGCAAAACAAAAGCATTTTAACCCAGAAGTCTGGACATCTGAGTGAGCCCCCATGTGTAACAAGCGTTGTTCTACTTCAATAGAACACACAGAATCCATTCACTTGCTGATTCAGAGTGATTCTGTTTGGCGGCGAGCACTGCCAGGGACTTTTCAGCCACATTGCGCACACTGCGGAGGAGGTAATGTGGATGAATGAGCTTCTTTTTTGCAACACCTGTTTTTACAATTCTCAGTTTCAGATAAGATCACATATTTACAAAGACAAAAAGTGGCTACACAGTGCAGAAATTCCCCTAATGACCAATCAGGAATCAAGTTGGGATTAATGTACCATATATACTCGAGTATAAGCCAAGTTTTTCAGCACATTTATTTTGTGCTGAAAATACCCCCCTTGGCTTATATACTCGAGTCGCCTTGTTTCGCCTGATCTCCCGGACTTTGGGGACACAGTACTGGCCAGCCGTAGGTTCCCTGGACCCCAAACTTGGCACACATGTATCCACACACCGATTTTTCAAAGCCAGGCACCCCTTCCATAGACTCCCATGTTAAACGGTAATTTCTCAGGTAATTTTAGGAACCCAATACCAGCCGGTCGTAGGTTCCCTGGACCCAGAACTTGGCACACATGTAGCCCCATTTCTCCTCTACAAGTATGCAATGGTTGTTGTCTGGGGGTTCTACAGCTAAGGAGCACCAATTTTTTAAACGCGGGGCACTCCTTCCATAGACTACCATGTTAAACGTCAGTCAAGTCATGGGCACAATGAGGCATGGGCACAGTGAGGCATTAGGGTGACCACATATCCAAACTACCATTCAGGGACACCCTCCTTCCCAAAAATCAGCTTGTGCTGTAACAAATTACAGCACAGTGATTGGACACTAGTGTTGCTCACGAATATTCGCATTGCGAATATTCGCTACGAATATTGCATATTCGAGTATTCGCGAATAACACGAATATCGCGGCGAATATTCGCTATTTCGAATATTCAAATTTTTTCAATTTTTTTTTTAGAACAGATCACATGCTAGAGATCCCCATCGACGTCTAAAAGCATTGCTGGTATGATTAGAGACCTTGGGCCGAGTAGCTGCAGCGCTCATTTTATATTGCCGAAAAATCGCAATGCGATTATTCGGCAATAGCGATATCGCGCGATTATTTTATATTGTAATATATCACGAATATTCTGAGCCAATCAGAGTGCTCCATTCCGCATTTCTCGAAATTTCGCAATTATTTTGTATTGTAATATATCACGAATATTCTGAGCCAATCAGAGTGCTCCATTCCGCATTTCTCGAATATTCGCAATTATTTTATATTGTAATATATCACGAATATTCTGAGCCAATCAGAGTGCTCCATTCCGCATTTCTCGAATATTCGCAATTATTTTATATTGTAATATATCACGAATATTCTGAGCCAATCAGAGTGCTCCTTCCGCATTTGCCGAATATTCGCAATTATTGTGTATTGTAATATATCACGAATATTCTGAGCCAATCAGAGTGCTCCTTCCGCATTTCTCGAATATTCGCAATTATTTTATATTGTAATATATCACGAATATTCTGAGCCAATCAGAGTGCTCCTTCCGCATTTCTCGAATATTCGCAATTATTTTATATTGTAATATATCACGAATATTCTGAGCCAATCAGAGTGCTCCATTCCGCATTTCTCGAAATTTCGCAATTCGCAATTCGCAATTCACATTCGCAATAGCGAAAATTCGCAATAATTTCATTTCCAAAAAATATCACGAATATTCGTATTTAGCGAATATATCTTGAATATTCGACTATATATTCGAGATATATCGCGAAATCGAATATGGCATATTCTGCTCAACACTATTGGACACAAGAGGTGGGATTTATGATTTCCCCCTATCACAAGCAGGGGGCGGGAATGTGCTCCTCCAGGCATTCCCGGCCAGGACAAGTACTGCCAATGAGTAAAGTGGTGATGTGGCGGCCTTTTTTTGGGGCAATAGTTTGGATTGGGGGGTGGCTGTGTCAGTTTCATTCCGGGACACTGTATTTTCCTGGAATGAAGGTGCCTGTATGAGGCATGGGCACAGTGAGGCATGCACATGGACATAGTCAGGCAAAGTGAGGAACAGTGAGGCATGCAGATGGACACCCTAGGCTTGTACTCGAGTCAACACATTTTCAATTTTTTTTGTGGTAAAAATAGGTGCCTCGGCTTATATTCGGGTCGGCTTATACTCGAGTATATACGGTAAATCAGAAATATATACTTTTTTTTTTTGCAAAGTCAATTGGATCAATTCACTAAGAGTTAAACAACGGGAAATAAAATACGGTAAAATAATGCATGTGGTAATTCATTTGTGAAAGTTCAATTCACTAAGAAACTTGCATTTTCTCATGCGATAATTTATCGCACCTGTCAGTGGTTAAAGGATCACTAAAGGAAATTTTTTTCTTAGCTAAATAGCTTCCTTTACCTTAATGCAGTGCTGTTTTCATGTTCTCATTGTTCATTTTTGCTTTGAAGTTACTGTAATTCTGCTCTGATCTCCTGCTTGTCTGGCTCCTTATGAAAAATCTCATGGCAGCTTTTCACTGTGGTCCAAGCTGTGTGTCTAAAACTCCTCAGAACCAATCAGATTCATTTTAAAAACAAAACACTGCCCTGGGATTCAATTTAAAACAAAACACTGCCCTGGATTTGTTTGTTTTTGTTCGGTCTCTCTCTCATAAACACAAAAACCAGTTTAAAAACGAAAGTGAAACTAGAGGCATATTATATGATTGATTTTTATCTATTTTTAATCATTTTTAAAAGGAATCAGTTAACTTTTATGTCTCTATACCCTGTAAACAGTAATTTCAGCAAAATTTTTTTTTTCCTTTAGTGATCCTTTAAGGATTGTTTAAGATCATTTCCTTATATTTTTTATAACAATAAAAAAATGTAATGTATTTTTCATGGGGTTGTTTTTCAGGGTAACAACACACGTGCCATTGCTTCAGTTAGCTTTAATGTGCATGTGCTGATGACATCAGGGGACAGGGGATAGCTCCTAAACCTATCCAGGGTAGCTACAGGTAAACCTTATTATAGGCTTACCTGTAGCATAAAGTGGTTGTAAAAAATTAAATTTGGTGTCTTTAAGTCTTCCATAAACCGGAAGTGATGTCATGACATCGCTTTCGGTTTACTAGATCCGAGACTCGATCGAAGCCGATTCAGGACATGCCGGCTGGTTTGCTCGGGCCTCCCGGTGGGACAGGTGCAGTGGCGGCTGGAGAAGGTCGATCACCAGCCCCATCTAGGTCGCAGGCGGCGTCTACTACAACTCGGCTTCACGGCGGCTTACCCTGCCTCTCTTCCTCCTCTTTCTCTCCTCCTCCAATACGAGCGCTTCCCCTCTCGGCCAATCGCATCTCAGGACCCGCTTCCTGGTTTTCCTGATTGTCCAGGAGGAGATCCAGGAAGACAACAGCAGTGCTCTGCGCCCCGAGCCCACCCTTTTTTGAAGCCAGTTAGAGCTTCTGGCTCTAATCACGTGCTTCTAAAAAAAGAAAAAAGCATGGGAATCCAGGTGTCCCTACAACCCATATGGACAAGCTGCCACTGAATGTGAGAGCCCGGGAGAGCCGTGGAAGATGGCGGGAGGGGGGGTGGTATCAGGGCCGTTTAAAGAAATTTGGGGGCCCCCAAGCAAAACAAAAAAAAAAGTGACTTTTCAAGTTGAGAAGCAGGGGGGGGGGGGTCTGGTTGGCGGCTTACCTCTATCCTCAGGCATGTGCATGTTGGTGTCCGCACAGGGGCCCCAGCAGGGAGGGCCCTTGCCGCATCGCTGCGTCCTCCTGCAGTCCGGTCAGCCGTGTACCATAACCGCGTGGTACAGGAGATTCAGTTTGCTGTTCCCGGGGCCGGACTGAAAGGAAGTGAACACTCTGTGTGTGCACTTCCTGTCAGTCAGGCCAGGAACAGGAACCTGAATCTCCTGTACCGCACGGTTATGGTACACGGCCGACCGGACTGCAGGAGGACGCAGCGGTGCGGCAAGGGCCCTGCCTGCTGGGGCCCCTGGGCAGCTCGGTTGCTTGCTTTGCCTGTCGGGTTCCGACGGGCCTAGGTGGGATAACAGCCGAGCGGCTGCTTAGCCACATTGGTTGTCATCACAAGAAAGCCAACCATCAGCTCTAAAAAATTATACCAGCTGCATGTATCCCCCCCCCCCCCCAGTACAACCACTTCAAGCCGAAGGCCGCATATTTGCGCTACATCGGCCTGAATTGAACAAGCTGAAGTTTGAAGCTGATTGGTTAAAATGCATAGCTTCTGTGTGCACCAGTTTTAATAAATACCCCAATGTTTTTTCTGCTCATAGGTAACAATAAAAGGGTCACACTATTTTATTCTGAAAAATGTAACAGTTACTATATATTTGGACATATCAGCTGTATATTTATGAAGATATTTAATAGGTCAAATTTTAATATCTGCAGGTAGATTGTTCTGCAGACAGTCACGCCGCTGAGGCTCGATAATTGTACGATTTTCTGCTGACTGGGCACGTTTTGAAAGTCTGCATTCAGAAGAATCAAACAATTCCCAGTCCAATGATTTGCTTCATTTTCCAACCAAGCCACTCATCACTATTCACCGCCTCGGCCAGCTTCAGGCAGCCTGATATTTAATGCCAACGACGGTTGAAGCCATACTGGATTCATCACGTCAAATCTCAAAATACAGACACGGCAAACAGTCCAGGGCTGCAGGGACTTCAAATGGAAAAGTCAATGTTTATCCGAAATGATTAATGCGATTCCGTACTAAGCAACAATGTCTCGGTCTGCCGGAGTGGCACTCTTCAGTGTTGGGAATTGTGGATCCATTCACATAAAACACTTGCAAATGTTTCCAAAAATCTGTCTTTAGGACAAAATAACTTCAAAGACCGTTTACATAGAAGAGCTATTATTAACATTTTAAAGAAATGTAAGTAAACAGGAGCTTGTCGGAGCTGTAGATCTATGGAATAGGACAGATACAGAACAGACCTCGTATGGAGTGATCCCAATTAAAGACATTGCTGGTAGACTCTCGTTGATCAAAATGCCTGTTGAAAGAGCCCTGTAAATGTTTGATGGAAAGTGGACCTGCTCTTAAATGTTATTATAAATCTATGTTAACAATCTTGCTGGAATAGATAAATAGGAGTACCATCACAACTGAAGTACACTATATTACCAAAAGTATTGGGACGTCTGCCTTTACACGCACAAGAACTTTAATGGCATCCCAGTCTGATGCCGCGTACACACGATCACTTTTTGTGATGAAAAAAAAACGATATTTTCAAAAACATCATTTAAAATCACTGTGTGGGGGCAAAACGTTGTTTTATGTCTTCAAATAAACGACCAAAAAAAATTCGAACATGCTTGAATTTTTTTTTTTTGTGTCATAAAAAGTGATGGTGTGTGGGCAAAACGATGTTGAAAACGACGTTTCTAAACCAGCGCATGCTTAGTAGTGTAGCTCACGAATATTCGTATTGCGAATATTCGGCTCGAATATGGCATATTCGAGTATTCGCGATATATTCCGAATTTCGCGGTGAATATTCGCTATTTCGAATATTCGTATTTTTTCAATTTTTTTTTAGAACAGATCACATCCTAGAGATCCCCATCGACGTCTAAAAGCATTGCTGGTATGATTAGAGACCTTGGGCCGAGTAGCTGCTGCGATCATTTTATATTGCCGAAAAATCGCAATGCGATTATTCGGCAATAGCGATATCGCGCGATTATTTTCGAGAAATTCGCAATATTGTTTTTAGCTAAAATAACACATATATTCGATTTCAGAGTGTTACTGTCGAAATTCCGCAATCAATTTCTCATTCGCATTTTTGCGAAATTACGATAAAATATCAAGAATATTCTGAGCCAATCAGAGTGCTCCTTCCGCATTTGCCGAATATTCGCAATTATTTTGTATTGTAATATATCAAGAATATTCTGAGCCAATCAGAGTGCTCCTTCCGCATTTGCCGAATATTCGCAATTATTTTGTATTGTAATATATCACGAATATTCTGAGCCAATCAGAGTGCTCCTTCCGCATTTGCCGAATATTCGCAATTATTTTGTATTGTAATATATCACGAATATTCTGAGCCAATCAGAGTGCTCCATTCCGCATTTCTCGAAATTTCGCAATTATTTGGTATTATAAAATATCACAAATATTCTGAGCCAATCAGAGTGCTCCATTCCGCATTTCTCGAAATTTCGCATTCGCATTCGCATTCGCAATAGCGAAAATTCGCAATCATTTCATTTCTAAAAAATATCACGAATATTCGTATTTAGCGAATATATCTTGAATATTCGACTATATATTCGAGATATATCGCGAAATCGAATATGGCATATTCTGCTCAACAGTAATGCTCAGAAGCAAGTTATGAGACGGAGCTTCAATGGAACAGAGTGCCGTCGAACGTGTCTTACGTCACCACGCTTTGCTAGAGCATTTTGGAAAAACGATGGTGAGTATGCAACGTCGTTTTGGAAAATGAAGTTTGAAAAACGTCGTTTTGTTTCATCACAAAAAGTGATCGTGTGTACGCAGCATTAGGCCTCGTACACACGACCGAGAAACTCGTCGGGCGAAACACATAGTTTTCCCCGACGAGTTCCTTGTTCGGCAGTCAAAAAACGTTTTGAGCCAAATTTTCCCATTGCCCATCGAGGAAATAGAGAACATGCTTTCTTTTTGGCTCGACGGGTTTCTCGGCGAAAAGTGTACACACGACCGGTTTCCTCGGCAGAATACGCCTCCCATCAAATTTCTTGCTGAATTCTGCAGGGGAAGCCGGTTGTGTGTACGCCGCCTTAAATGAAATGTTGTTTTCCTCAACGAGTTCCTTGTCAGGTTTGTGGAGAATCTTGTTAAGCTTTTTTTGCATACACACTGTCAAGACAAAATCTCGTCATGCTCACGTACAACGGCACTATAAAGGGGAAGTTCCATTCCACTGGCACACTCCTTGGGGCTGCTTTTGCTAATCTCATGTTACTGCGTGTTAAGTAAAAGTTTGGTGATAGACGATTCACGCTTTTCATTCTGTTACAGCGTGACGAATGTGCTATCTCCATTACAAACGCTACTTTTACAAAGGTGTGCTCCCGTCTCATACTTTATTCTGAGGCCGCGTACACATGATCGAACATGTCCGCGGACCAGTTTCAGCGGACATGTTCGATCGTGTGTACGGCCTATCGGACCGTTTTCCAGCGGACAAAAGTTTTCAGGCTTGCTTTGAAATCTGTCCGCTGGAAACCTGTCCGTCGGACATGTTCGATGGTTAGTACACAAATCATCGGACCAAAATCCCCCACATGCGCAGAATCAAGTCGAGGCATGCTTGGAAGCATTGAACTTTGTTATTTCATCACGTCGTTGTGTTCAGCCTTGTCCAATGAAAACGGTCCGTCGGACATGTTTCCTCGGACATGTCTGATCGTGTGTACAGGGCCTGAGAATGCGCGGGTTTCTAAGCATACACACAAACGTGTTTCTCGTCGTAAACCAGCCCGACAAGAAACACGATGAGGAAATTGAGACTCCCGACGAGAAAAAAGAGAACATGTTCTCTTTTTTTTCTCGTTGAGATCCACAACAGTTTTCTTGAGTTTTTCATACACACGACCATTTTTCTCTGCAAAAAAGCTCTGCCAGCATTTTTCTTGATGGATTTTGTCAAGGAAATCGGTCGTGTGTACGAGGCCTTAGTCCGTATTTCTCAACATTGAGTTGGCCCACCCTTTGCAGCTATAACAGCTTCAACTCTTCTGGGAAGACTGTCCACAACATTTAGGAGTGAAGCCCTGTACACATGGGCCAGAATCTCGTCAGGAAAACACTGCCGAGAATCACAACGAGAAAATAGAGAACATATTCTCTATTTTTCTCGTTGAGATTTTAGGCAGTTTTCTTGAGAAACCTGAAAGCCTCGTACACTAAGGTGACCAGATTTTTAAAATGAAATCTGGGGACATATTTTTTTTTTTTTACTAGTATTGGCGCCAATCAGCGACTCTTTGCCCGTCGCCACCGCCGCCTGTCATGTGTTACTCTCTGGGCCCCGGCTAATACTGGGTGGGGAGCAGAGGAAGATCACTCCACCAGGGAAGGCAAGGAGATAAGCAGGCAGGCGGCTGGCTGGGACTTGAGCAAAGGCAGAAGAACATGTGAGGGGAGCTGAATGGGCATGCACCTGAACCAGCACATGATTATCAGAAAGGGGCACAGATAATGGAAAAAAATACACCCCCCTAAGCTAGTAGGAGTGGCGAAGTGGGGGGGGGGGGGTGTAATTCAGAATTATTTTTTTAATTCTGCACTGACTGTCTTTGAAATTGCCCCAGCTCTTGTTTAAATCCAATCTGGGGACAAAACTGGGGGACAGTTGTGTGTGTACGTGGCAAAACATTCCCATAATCACACTCCTAAACCTTGTGGACAGCCTTCCCAGAAGAGGTGAAGCTGTTCTAGTTGCAAAGGGTGGGCCAACTCAATACTGAACCCTACGGACTAAGACTGGGGTGCCATTAAAGTTCATATGTGTGTAAAGGTAGGTGTCTCAATACTTTTGACAATATGGTATATGTAACTATTTTTTAGTAAGGAGTTTAAAGGACATTATGAAGTATTTTCTTTCTCCAAACCTCAAGATGAGAATGTCCTTTGGAAACGTAAGGGTGCTGGATGAAGTTGCTGTTGGGATCCATAAAGCATGGGTCTACTACAATTCTCATCATGCCTAGTCATGTCTGTGAATATCAGAGTTTTACAATGCCTCATGGGATGTGTAGTTCCGCAACAGCTGGAGGGCCGTAGTTTAACTGCTTGCCGCAGTTATACAGCAGCAGGTCGGCTCTGCTGGGCGAGATCACGTAGATCTACATCATCTCGCCGTTCAGCCAATAGGGCACGATCACCTCCGGGCACCCGCGAACGCTCGTTACAGAGCGAGAACCGGGAGCTGTGTGTGTAAACACACAGCTCCCAGTCCTGTAAGGCCGCGTACACACGATCAGACCTTAAGGCCAGTTTCATCGGACCAAATTGATCGTGTGTAAGGCCAATCGGACCGTTGTCCATCGGACTAAAGTTTTAAAACTTGCTTTAAAATCGGTCCGATGGACGCCTGACCATCAGACCAAAACGATGGTTAGTACGCAAAAGTATCAGACCAAAAACCCGCGCATGCTCAGAATCAAGTTGGCGCATGCTTGGAAGCATTGAACTTCGTTTTTTCAGCCCGTCGTTGTGTTCTACGTCACCGAGTTCTGACCCGATCGGATTTTGGACTGATGGTGTGTACGCACATCAGACCATCAGGCCACTTCAGCGGTGACCCAATGAAAGCGATCCATCGGACCATTCTCATCGGACCGGTCTGATCGTGTGTACGCGGCCTAGGGGGTAAAAATGCCTGATCGTCTGTTCATACAATGTATGAACAGCGATCAGTCATTTCCCCAAGTCAGTCCACCCCCCCTTCAGTTAGAACACATCCAGGGAACATACTTAACCCCTTACTCGCCCCCTAGTGTTAACCCCTTCCCTGCCAGTGCTATTTTTACAGTAATCAATGCATTTTTATAGAACTGATCGCTATAAAAACGCCAATGGTCCCAAAAATGTGTCAAAAGTGTCCGAAGTGTCTGCTAGTACCGATAAAAATCGCTGATCGCCGCCATTACTAGTAAAAAAATATATATATTAATAAAAATGCACTAAAACTATCCCCTAAACTGAGGAAAAAAAAAACGTTTTGCTATGATAAATATAAGACATGTGCATTCGTTTTCGTTAGAATGCATTTTTGTCCGAAAATCTGTTTTTTTCGTTATCGTTTTAACAAACGATAACAAAAGCGCAAGAAACGAAAACCGAAAGATCCGACATAAAAAATGCTTTATTTTTGTTTTCGTTGCGGTAAAAAATTGATATAGAGAGATTCGACATTATAGGGAAAAGATTCGACATTATAGGGAAAAGATTCGACATTATAGGGAAAAGATTCGACATCATAGAGAAAGGATTCGACACTATAGAAATAATAGATTCAACATTACAGAGATTAGATTTCGATTTATGAGAAAATAGATTCGACATTATTACTAGTCATACAACATTAGAATTCTTGTAGGCGGAATATTCGAACGGAAATGTACGATTCGACGTAAAGATTCGACGTTCCATCGAATATTCTTTTGACTATTCGACAGAAACCAAGTATTATTGGATTTTCGGACGAAAGCTATTCCCCAACGAAAAACAAAATAAATCAAAACGATTTTCGGGAGTAACTAAATAAATTTATTTTCCAAACGAAAACGAAAAAACGAAACAAAATATTCCAGTCTGCACATGTCTAATAAATATTCCCCAAAAATATATAAAAAAAAGTAAAAAATATTATTATTTTTTTCAAAAAATTTCAAATTTGTTTATAGTGCAAAAACTAAAAACCGCAGAGGTGATCAAATACCACCAAAAGAAAGCTCTATTTGTGGGAAAAAAAGGGCGCCAATTTTGTTTGGGAGCCACGTCGCAATTGTCAGTTAAAGCGACGCAGTGCCGAATCGCAAAAAGTAGCCCGGTCATTGACCAGCAATATGGTCCGGGGCTTAAGTGGCTATAAAACCTGAAATGGGGGAACTGGAGGATTCTGGTTAGGCTAGGTAGGCCAAGGGCCTCCCAGGGGGGTGCCTTTGTATTGGCACTCAGGGGAGGATTCCTCGCCCATAGCACCTCAGGGAGTCTAAGAAGAGCAAGACCTTTGCTGGGCAGGGGTAGGTTAAAGAGTTCAGGTGCTCCCTCACCCCATGGCTGTACACGTGCAGGACATGCATGCAGCTAGGCCATAACACAACACCAGAACAAAGAGAAAAACGCACCAACCCACACAGTTTTCCATACTGCAGAGATAATAAAGTCATAAAGCATTATTTATGTACACTATACAATCTCTGCTAAATTCTGTACATAATCCCAATGCAAATATCTGTATCTTATAAAGTTTCCATAGGCAAATATAAAACCTCCATCACTCTGACTGGGATTTGAATAGATTTAAATGGAAACATTAAAATACATCTGATACATGCTAAGCAAACAGACAATCCTTGTCAAGTTCTAATTTAATATATGAAGGAACCAGACGATGGTAAAGAGCAGTTAACCACTTAAGACCCGGACCATTATGCAGGTAAAGGACCTGGCCCCTTTTTGTTATTCGGCACTCCGTCGCTTTAACTGACAATTGCGCGGTCGTGCCTCCCAAACAAAATTGGCGTCCTTTTTTCCCCACAAATGGAACTTTCTTTTGGTGGTATTTGATCACCTCTGCGGTTTGTATTTTTTGCACTATAAACAAAAATAGAGCGACATTTTTGAAAAAAATTCAATATAATATCCCCAGAAAATATATAAAAAAAAACGTTTTTTTCCTCAGTTTAGGCCGATGCCTATTCTTCTACATATTTTTGGTAAAAAAAACAAAAAAACGCAATAAGCGTTTAAGGATTGGTTTGCGCAAAATTTATAGCGTTTACAAAATAGGGGATACATTTATGGCATTTTTATTAATATTTTTTTTTTACTACTAAAAGTGCTATAAAAATGCACTGTTTACTGTGAAAATTACAATTGCAGTTGAGGAGTTAACCACTAGGGGGCGCTATAGGGGTTAAGTGAGAACTCATATGTGTTTCTAACTGTAGGGGGGCGGGGTTGGACGTGTGACGTCATTGATCGTCTTTCCCTATATCAGGGAACAGACAATCAGTGACATTGCCACTGTAAAGAACGGGGAAGGTGTGTTTACACACACCTCCCCCCGTTCTTCAGCTCCTGTGACCGCTCGCGGGACTCCGGCGGCGATTGGGTCCGCGGGGCACTTTTTGGGAAAAAACATTTTTGAATAAAAAAATAAGACAACAGTAAAGTTAGCTCAATTGTTTTTTATATTGTGAAAGATGATGTTACGCCGAGTAAATTAATACCCAACATGTCACGCTTCAAAATTGCACCCACACGTGGAATGGTGACAAACGTTTACCCTTAAAAATCTCCATAGGCAACTTTTAAAAATGCTTACACGTTGTATGTTTTAAGTTACAGAGGGCTAGAATTATTGCTCTTGCTCTGCCGCTCGTGGCGATACCTCACATGTGTGGTTTGAAAACCATTTTTATATACGGGCGCTGCTTATCTATGCATTCGCTTCTGCATGCAAGCTCGATGGGACCGGCACATTTACATATTTTTTTTTTTCTTATTTCGATGAGAAAAATAGAGAACCTGCTCTCTATTTTTTCGTCGTGATTCTCTGCAGTGTTTTCCTGCCGAGAAACCCGAGAGTGTGCATACTTACCTGTCGCCGTGGAGACCCGCACATTCTCAAAATGACTTTGACGCATGCGCTGTAGCTTCCTAGGCAGGCCTGTCGCTACAGAACAGGCAAAGAAAACAATTGCTTGGGGCCCCGAGCTTGCCTGGGGCCCCCAACTTCCCCTTTCCAGGCTGTAGCGTGGCCGAGCTCCTCTTCTTTCCTCCTGTCAGTCCGGCCGAGTACTGCGCGGTACAGGAGATTCTGTCCTGTTCCCGGCTGGACTGACAGGAAGTGCACACTGAGTGCTCACTCAGTGTGCAGCAGCAGCAGCAGAGAGAGAGCGCAGCAGCACTCACCGCTGACTCTGAGTCCTTCCTCTGACCTCCAGTCCAGTCAGTGTCCTTTCGGCAGAGTCAGCGCGGCGGCATTCTGCCATGCCAGACCAGTGCCTTAGATCCACGGCTCGGCTCAGCCAGCTGTTCCCTTCCCGAGGACCTCCACTGCAGCCCAGGACCACAAATCTCTGACGCAACCTCTTCCAGGCTCCTCCTCCTCCCGCCCGAGCGGCCCGGTTGCCTGCCTGCCTGGACCAGGGAACCAGAAGGAGAAGACCGATGTTGAAGTTTGCTCCACCAGACCAGACTGAGTGACAGAGAGTCCAGAGAGTCCAGATAAAAAGGTGAGCAAAGCAAATGAAAAACAGTAGTGGCAATTGATGGGCACACTGGCAGCATTTGATGGGGCACAGTAGCGACAATTGATGGGCACACTGGCACACTGGGGGGGGGCCTCCGTGTCCATTTTGCTTGGGGCCCCCTAATTTCTTCAAACGGCAGCAAGATGGCGGCAAATGATGTGACAAGCGCATTCTCGTCGTACGTGATGACGTCACCGCGTTCTTGCCATACATAAGAACGATGGTTCTTTTTTTAATGGAGTGTTTGTACACTCGGGCGGCAAGAGATTCTTGCCAAGAATCTCGTCAGGAACAACGTTTTTTTTCCTGATGAGATTCTGGCCCGTGTGTACGAGGCTTAAGGCGATGCGGTCAGAACAGGACCTGCCCTGTCCACTGTTCATTTTTTCCTGTGAGGACAGGAAATTCAGGGAAGGAGTACTGAGTGAACAGGAGCTAGCAACGCTTGTTGTAAACTGCAATGGGTGGGGTAAGAATCTCACCAAAAGGTTTACCAGGGAATCATAGGTGTGCACAGCCTATAGCATTAGGGTGTGCACTCTAAAAAGCCCAAACACACATTACTGATCGCTCATGTGTTCATTCAGAGAGGGAAGGGGCCGGTAAATTACCTATTTACTGCCCCCTTCCCCACTCCTAAAACATCCCAGCAGCAACAGCCAATAGGAGAGGAGGGAAGCTGGCAGCGCTGCAGGAGGAAATAGGGGAGCCAGGGCAGTAGGAGAATCTGTGCTGCGTAGGGTGAGTAGGGTGTGCCTGGGCACATCTGGCACACCCTGTGTGCACGCCTATGCAGGGAATAATTATTTAATTGTGCTTATAGTTGCTCAGCTGTAACGCTTCCATCCGTTTTGTAGGACAGCAGCTTTGCTATAAATATTAAACTATCACCTTTGTGTACAAGAGATAATAAACATTTTATCACCAGGAAACACCACACAAGACAAGATCTGTAAGGAGGAATATGAATCCTTCCCCAGCAATCCTTCTGCTCTCTGGGCACGTACTTTGTACCACTCCACCGTACCGCCACCAACCCCGCCACATTCATAATTATTAAACTATCGACTCGGAGACATCACAGGGCTGAGCTGCAGCGGCGGGAGCTATATTGTCTCCCATCGATTCCTGAAACACCTTACTGGGAACAGCGCCAACCTGCGCGCCCGTCCTGATCCCAATCTTGGCAGCTTGTCCCATTCAGCAATTATCTATGATTCAAAGGGATAGATTTTTTCTGCCTGACCTTCATAAGATTTAAGGAACTCTGCGCTCCGCAAATACTACTTAATTCAGTCTGTACTGGTTTTTTTAGTGATTACTGATACACATAGCTGAGGCTTTGTTTTATGGCCAGTCACTTAGACTACTTGTACGGTAGGCCGGGGAAGGAGCGCTGAGGAGCTGAAAAGCGCATAAATACACAACAACGCGATCTAATAAAAAAAAGTCTAGAATTGGAGGCTGTGGGTTTGTACACCACCATTGTTCTTTGCCGAGTCTTACTGAATAAACACAATAGACTGCCAAGTTCAGTCTAATAAGTACGAGAACTTTGCCGGCATTTACACTTTTGCGCTGCAGTAACACATGGTAAAAGGTGTTTAAACATGCATAACCTTTTTTATTTATTTTTCCACGATTGACACTTGGATATACACACACATATATATATTACACATATAAGAACACTGCAGATCACAAAATTTAGAGATACTTCAGCCAGGGCCGCCATCAGGGGGGGGGGGGGGGGGTGTACAGGCATTACACCTGTAAGGGACCCGATTTTATAATAATTTTTTGCATTACACCTGTAAGGGGCCCAATGGTTCCCAGGGCCCCTTACAGGCCCGGCTGGCCCCCCTCCCTTTTTATTTTATCTATTTATTTTTTGCATTAGACCTGTTAGGGGCCCATCTGTCCCCCCCTCACGTTTTTTTTTTTTGTTATTCTTTTTTTTTTTCTTTTTTGCATTACACCTGTTAGGCCGCGTACAGACGAGGAGACATGTCCGCTCAAACATGTTCGACGGACTGTTTCCAGCGGACATGTCTCCTCGGATTTTGGTCCGATGGCATGTACACATCATCAAACGAAAATCCCCTCGATCTGAGGACGCGGTGACGTGGCAGTAACGCCACCACTCCAGGAAGTAAAATACTTCCACGTATGCGTCGAATCCATTCGACGCATGCGGGAGATTTATGTCCGCTGGTTAGGCGTACTAACCAGCGGACATGTCGGACGGACAGGTTTGCAACGGACAAATTTCAAAGCATGCTTTGAAATTTGTCCGCTGGACAAACCTGTCTGCTAGGTCACCTGTAAGGGGCCCGATGGCCCCCAGGGCCCCTTACAGGCCCGGCTGGCCCCCCTCCCTTTTTTTAATCTATTTAGTTTTTGCATTACACCTGTAAGGGGCCCTTGTTGTTCTTTTTTTTTTCCTTTTTTTAATTCTTTTTTTTTGCATTACACCTGTTAGGGGCCCGATGGTCCCCAGGGGCCCAGCTGGCCCCCTCTCGGTTTTTTTATTATTATTTTATTTTTTTGCACTACACCTGTAAGGGGCCCGATGGTCCCCATGGCCCCTTACAGGCCCAGCTGGCCTCCCTCCCTTTTTGTTATCTATTTAGTTTTTGCATTACACCTGTGAGGGACCCAATGGTCCCCAGGGGCCCAGCTGTCCCCCCTCCCGTTTTTTTTTTTGTTATTCTTTTTTTTTTTCTTCTTTTTTTTTGCATTACACCTGTAAGGGGCCCAATGGTCCCCAGGGGCCCAGCTGCCCCCCCCCTCCCGTTTTTTTTTTTGTTATTCTTTATTTTTCTTTTCTTTTTTTTGCATTACACCTGTAAGGGGCCGATGGTCCCCAGGGGCCCGGCTGGTCCCCTCCCAGTTTTTTATTATTATTATTTTTTTGCATTACACCTGTAAGGGGCCCGATGGTCCTCAGGGGCCCGGCTGGCCCCCTCCCGTTTTTCTTTTTTATTGTTTAATTTTTTTGCATTACTGCTTTGCTTTGAGCTGTGGATTCTTTCCCCATGTCCCAAGCAAATTAAAAATGACCCTGCTTAACCACTTAAGGACCCCCGCACGCACATATACGGCCACAGAATGGCACGTACAGGCACAAGGGCGTAAATTTACGTCCCCGCCTAAGTGCGGTTCGGGGGTCCCATCGGGACCCCCTCCGCGGCGTGCGGGGGTCCCCCTGGCTCCGGGAGCGATCCGGGATCTGCGGGCGGATGTCGGCGAATACCCGCCCCCCCGCGATCGCTCCCAGCCAATGGGAGCGCGCTCCCAGCCTGTCACTTCCTCCTCCTGTGTTTACACAGGAAGGAGGAAATGATGTAATCTCTCATCGCAGCGCTGTTTCCCAGCGCTGCTGATGAGAGAAGACATCACAAGTAAGTGTGCACCAACACAACACTGACACACACTCACATAGGCATATTAACCCCTTGTGATCGCCCCCCACCCATCTGTCACAGTGTCCCCCCACCATCGCCCCCCACCCATCTAATCACTGCATTTAGTGTCAGTGTGACAGGCAGTGTAAAAAACAGTTAGTGTTAGGTTCAGGATAGCCCCCCCACCCCCCCTAATAAAGTTTTAACCCCCTGATCACCGCCCTAGTTAACCCTTTCACTCCCTATTGCCAGCGTCACTAAGCGATCATTTTTCTGATCGCTGTATTAGTGTCGCTGTTCCCGCTAGGTAGCTATTTTTTTTTATTGCGATTTTTACTAAAGACATGTGGCTAAATAAATTTTGGCCTAAATGTTTGACTAAAATTTAGTTTATTTGATTTTTTTTAACAAAAAGTAAACAATAGTGTTTTTTTTTCAAAAATGTCGCTCTATTTTTGTATATAGCGCCAAAAATAAAAATCGCAGAGGTGATCAAATACCACCAAAAGAAAGCTCTATTTGTGGGAAGAAAAGGACGCAAATTTTGTTTGGGAGCCACGTCGCACGACCGCGCAATTGTCTGTTAAAGCGACGCAGTGCCGAATCGCAAAAACACCTTGGGTCATTTACCAGCGTATTGGTCCGGGTCTTAAGTGGTAGTGATGAGCGGAATATGCCATATTCGATTTCGCGATATTTCGCGAATATTTCGAAGAATATTCGCGAATATTCGTTAATATCGAATATTCGTGATATTTAAAAAAAAAAAAATTGCGAATTTTCGCCAATGCGAATTTTCGCTAATGAGAATTTTCGCTAATGCGAAATTTCGCAATTTTTTTTTTTATATAAAATATCACGAATATTTGATATTTACGAATATTCGGTATATTTTATAAAAAAAAAAAAAAGCGAAATTTCACATATGCGGTCGCGAATATTAGTAAATATCGAATATTCGTGATATTTTATAAAAAAAAAATTGCGAAATTTCGCTATTGCGAAATTTCGTCATTGCGAATTTCGCGAATGCGAAATTGATTGCGAATTGTTTGCGAAATTTATTGCGAAATTTATTGCGAAATTTGAAAAATACGAATATTCAAAATAGCGAATATTCGCCGCGAATATTCGTTTCCAATACTGTATGCTATTTAGCGAATATTCGCAATCTATTCGTGAGCAACACTGTGGGCAAATCATAGACTAAGATTTTCACTAATAGAATTGTCCCTCTTTGTTTCAGTCTCTGTGGAATATTTTGGTTGTTTGAATAAAGCACAGATGTGTTTCCAACTGTCTTTTTTCTCTGTTGTGGGCAAGCTACATGTATGTATGTAACCACAACCCCCTCCTCTCCCTTTTTTTCAAATTTACAATGGCTTACTTTGACAGTTACTGAAACGATTAGACATGTGTACCGTTATCCAAATTTCGGGGATTTTTGTGTTTGTTTTATCAAAACAATAACGAATGCGCAGAATCCGAAATCCGAAAGATCCAAAATAAAAAAAAATGCTTTATTTTCATATCCATTATATTTTCCTATCCTTGCGACAACAACGCAGAATGTGCCTAACCTAACTCTATTAGTCCAAGATTATTCGATACAGAGAGAAAAGTTTTGACATTATATAGACAATAGTAAAAGAGCTGTTCGTGGTCGCTGCTGGAATGGGTGGGGGAAGTAAAATGATGATGAGGACTGTTTTGGTTGATTGTAACTGTGACAGAAGCCACTGTCACTCTGTGTTACCCACAGACATAGGCGTGCGCACAGGGTGTGTCGGGGTGTGCCTGGGCACACCCTAATCACCCCAGGTGCATTAGCATTATCCAGGAGCAGCACCAGGTGGGTGGTTGGGAGTGCCAGTGACTAGTGATGAGCGGAATACGCCATATTCGATTTCGCGATATTTCGCAAATATTTCGAAGAATATTCGCGAATATTCGTTAATATCGAATATTCGTGATATTTTATAAAAAAAAAAAATGTGAAATTTCGCTATTTTTTTTTTGGATAAAATATCACGAATATTCGATATTTACGAATATTCGCTATATTTTATAAAAAAAAAAATTGATTGCGAAATTGATTGCGAAATTTGAAAAAATATTGAATATTCGAAATAGCGAATATTCGCCGCGATATTCGAGTTATTCGCGAATACTCGAATATGCAATATTCGTAGCGAATATTCGCAATGCGAATATTCGTGAGCAACACTACCAGTGACCAGTGTAAATGTTCCCAATATATTAAAGTCTAGGTTCAACTTTAGGAACATGTTACAATGTTGCTCCCAATCAACTGTCTCCCACCACCAGAGCCCCCTTCCTGTGGCAGCAGGTGGCGTACATGTGTGTTTGAACTTTGGGTTGCACATCCTAATGCAATAGGCTGTGCACACCTATGCCCACAGACTATGGCCCAGAAGAGACTGGAGACCTGGGAACAGGCTGGCATTGAGATAATGTAATGTAATGCTACATCCATTCTCCCCCCCCCCCCCTTGTTGCTGTGTGTAATTGTGTTGGTAAATGGCACATAGCATAGACCAGTGTTTTTCAACTCCAGTCCTCAAGGCACACCAACAGGTCATGTTTTCAGGCTTTCCATTATTTTGCACAGGTGATTTGATCAGTTTTACTGCCTTAGTAATCACCACAGCCATTTCATCTGAGGGAAATCCTGAAAACTTGACCTGGACTGGAGTTGAAAAACACTGGCATAGACAATGGTCTGGACTGGAGATGTCTCTCCGCAGGGGATGTGTATTGAGAGGCTGCCTGCTTACCATAATCCCATTTTACGTTTATCTGTAGTCTCAATGTACAAGTGTTCAGTTCCCATTGGTTGTTCCTTGTCCCCTACCCCCTCCCCTCTATGACAAAGCTAAGGGGAGTGTCCCTAACTGTGTGTAAAAGTGTATGTCTTGTATTTAATAAACAGTTTATGCTCTGCATGTTTAACCCTCAACACCTGTGTGGATTGTCTCTTGATTGAGGGGTTAAGGGCTGGTTATGGCGAATCTGCAGGCTGCACGTGCGTTTGGAGTACAAGAGACACAGGTCTGGTGGATGTGCCCACCTGGGGTATTCTAGATCACAGTAACCAAAGAGGAGGAGCAGTAATATAGCTAGAACTTAAGTACATGCGTACAGCCAACTTACTTTCACTTACGATTAATACCGTTCGACATGAAGATCCAACGAAGCAGCTAAAAAACATACAATCGCCGCAAACAAAAATTTATGGTCAAATGTTCCGCCCATAGGCTATAGAATAATTCTAATGTTGGTTGACTAGTAATAACAATTAATAATTATAATTATTACTAGTGTCATACAACATTAGAATTCTACTATAGCTTGTGGGCGGAGCATTTGACCGAAAAATGTATGATTGCGACGTTGTACAATTTAGCTCCTTCGTCAAATCTTATTAGAATATCCGACAAACACCATAAGCCTTCAATTGACAGATTCAACCTTAATTCATTCGGATTTTCAGACAAATGCATTCTTTAGCAAAATAAATCAAAATTAATTTCTGGAGTAACTAAATACATTTATTTTTCGGATGAAACCGAAATTCAAAAACAAAATATTTCAGTGTTCACATATCTAGAAAGGGACATACTAAAACATTTAATGTGAAAATGGCTTAATGTAGCTTAACGAGCAAAAAAGTGCCTAAACCTCAATCAATTGCCCTGAAACTTTGCACACCCCAAGAAATCGACGTTCCCAACATATCCAAGAAGTTTCAAGCGATTTAGTGTTCCACAAGGCAAACTATGGACATTAAGCTTGTTTTTTTGGGAGCTTAATGTGGCTTAACGTACGAAAAAGACCTTAAATGTTAACCAATCTCTCCCAAACTTCACACAATAGAAGACTCTATCCATAGTAACATATTTTGAAAATTTCAGCTCATTTGGTTAATCACACCAAAAGTTATTCACATTAAGCTATATTTTACAATACTAAAACATTTAATGTGAAATTGGCTTAATGTAGCTTAACGAGCAATAAAGTGCCTAAACCTCAATCAATTGCCCTGAAACTTTGCACAGCCTGAGATCTCAACTACTCAAACATATCCTATATGTTTTGTGCTATTTGGTATGCCACAAGGCAAACTAGGGACATTAAGCTTGTTTTTTTGGGAGCTTAATGTAGCTTAACGTACGAAAAAGACCTTAAATGTTAACCAATTTCCCCCAAACTTCACACAGTAGAAAGCTCTATCGATGCCAACATATTCTGAAAATTTCAGCTCATTTGGGTTATCACACCAAAATTTATTCACATTAAGCTATATTTTACAATGCAAAAACAGAGCTTAACGTACCATAATGTAACTAAACCTTGATCAATTGTCTTAAAACTTTGCACAGCCTTAGATCTTAACTACCCAAACCTATCCAATACGTTTTGTGTGATTCAGGGTCCCACAAGGAAAACTATGGACATTAAGCTTGTTTTTTGGGGAGCTTAATGTGGCTTAACGTACGAAAAAGACCTTAAATGTTAATCAGTTTCCACCAAACTTCACACAGTAGAAGACCCTATCCACGCTAACATATTCTGAAAATTTCAGCTTATTTGGTTAATCACACCAAAAGTTATTCGCATTAAGCTATATTTTACAATACTAAAACATTTAATGTGAAATTAGCTTAATGTAGCTTAACGAGCAATAAAGTGCCTAAACCTCAATCAATTGCCCTGAAACTTTGCACATCCCAAGATCTTACAAACATATCTAAGACATTTCAAGTGATTTGATGGTCCACAAGGCAAACAAGGAACATTAAGCTTGTTTTTTTGGGAGCTTAACGTACAAAACATACCTTAAATGTTAACCAATTTCCCCCAAATTTCACACAATAGAAGACCACATCCATGCCAACATATTCTGAAAATGTCAGCTCATTTGGTTAATCACACCAAAAGTTATTCACATTAAGCTATATTTTACAATACTGAAATTGGCTTAATGTAGCTTAATGTAGCTTAACGAGCAAAAAAGTACCTGAACCTCAATCAATTGCCCTGAAACTTTGCACACCTCAAGATCTCGACCTTTCAAACATATCCAAGAAGGTTCAAGTGATTTGGTGTCCCAGAAGGCAAACTAGGGACATTAAGCTTGTTTTTTTGGGAGCTTAATGTAGCTTAATTTACGAAAAATACCTTAAATGTTAACCGATTTCCCCCAAACTTCACACAGTAGAAAGCTCTATCGATGCCAACATATTCTGAAAATTTTAGCTCATTTGGGTTATCACACCAAAATTTATTCACATTAAGCTATATTTTACAATGCAAAAACAGAGCTTAACGTACCATAATGTAACTAAACCTTGATCAATTGTCTTAAAACTTTGCACAGCCTAAGATCTTAACTACCCAAACCTATCCAAGACGTTTTGTGTGATTCGGGGTCCCACAAGGCAAACTATGGACATTAAGCTTGTTTTTTTGGGAGCTTAACGTACAAAAAAGACCTTAAATGTTAACCAATTTCCCCCAAATTTCACACAATAGAAGACCACATCCATGCCAATATTTTCTGAAAATGTCAGCTCATTTGGTGAATCACACCAAAAGTTATTCACATTAAGCTATATTTTACAATACTGAAATTGGCTTAATGTAGCTTAATGTAGCTTAACAAGCAAAAAAGTGCCTGAACCTCAATCAGTTGCCCTGAAACTTTGCACACCCCAAGATCTCGACCTTTCAAACATATCCAAGAAGGTTCAAGTGATTTGGTGTCCCAGAAGGCAAACTAGGTACATTAAGCTTGTTTTTTGGGGAGCTTAATGTGGCTTAACGTACGAAAAATACCTTAAATGTTAACCGATTTCCCCCAAACTTCACACAGTAGAAAGCTCTATCGATGCCAACATATTCTGAAAATTTCAGCTCATTTGGTTAATCACACCAAAAGTTATTCACATTAAGCTATATTTTACAATACTAAAACATTTAATGTGAAATTGGCATAATGTAGCTTAACGAGCAATAAAGTGCCTAAACCTCAATCAATTGCCCTGAAACTTTGCACAGCTTGAGATCTCAACTACTCAAACATATCCTATATGTTTTGTGCTATTTGGTATGCCACAAGGCAAACTAGGGACATTAAGCTTGTTTTTTTGGGAGCTTAATGTAGCTTAACGTACGAAAAAGACCTTAAATGTTAACCAATTTCCCCCAAACTTCACACAGTAGAAAGCTCTATCGATGCCAACATATTCTGAAAATTTCAGCTCATTTGGGTTATCACACCAAAATTTATTCACATTAAGCTATATTTTACAATGCAAAAACAGAGCTTAACGTACCATAATGTAACTAAACCTTGATCAATTGTCTTAAAACTTTGCACAGCCTTAGATCTTAACTACCCAAACCTATCCAATACGTTTTGTGTGATTCAGGGTCCCACAAGGAAAACTATGGACATTAAGCTTGTTTTTTGGGGAGCTTAATGTGGCTTAACGTACGAAAAAGACCTTAAATGTTAATCAGTTTCCACCAAACTTCACACAGTAGAAGACCCTATCCACGCTAACATATTCTGAAAATTTCAGCTTATTTGGTTAATCACACCAAAAGTTATTCGCATTAAGCTATATTTTACAATACTAAAACATTTAATGTGAAATTAGCTTAATGTAGCTTAACGAGCAATAAAGTGCCTAAACCTCAATCAATTGCCCTGAAACTTTGCATATCCCAAGATCTCGAACTTACAAACATATCTAAGACATTTCAAGTGATTTGATGGTCCACAAGGCAAACAAGGAACATTAAGCTTGTTTTTTTGGGAGCTTAACGTACAAAAAAGACCTTAAATGTTAACCAATTTCCCCCAAATTTCACACAATAGAAGACCACATCCATGCCAATATTTTCTGAAAATGTCAGCTCATTTGGTGAATCACACCAAAAGTTATTCACATTAAGCTATATTTTACAATACTGAAATTGGCTTAATGTAGCTTAATGTAGCTTAACAAGCAAAAAAGTGCCTGAACCTCAATCAATTGCCCTGAAACTTTGCACACCCCAAGATCTCTACCTTTCAAACATATCCAAGAAGGTTCAAGTGATTTGGTGTCCCAGAAGGCAAACTAGGTACATTAAGCTTGTTTTTTGGGGAGCTTAATGTGGCTTAACGTACGAAAAAATACCTTAAATGTTAACCGATTTCCCCCAAACTTCACACAGTAGAAAGCTCTATCGATGCCAACATATTCTGAAAATTTTAGCTCATTTGGGATTATCACACCAAAATTTATTCACATTAAGCTATATTTTACAATGCAAAAACAGAGCTTAACGTACCATAATGTAACTAAACCTTGATCAATTGTCTTAAAACTTTGCACAGCCTAAGATCTTAACTACCCAAACCTATCCAAGACGTTTTGTGTGATTCGGGGTCCCACAAGGCAAACTATGGACATTAAGCTTGTTTTTTTGGGAGCTTAACGTACAAAAAAGACCTTAAATGTTAACCAATTTCCCCCAAATTTCACACAATAGAAGACCACATCCATGCCAATATTTTCTGAAAATGTCAGCTCATTTGGTGAATCACACCAAAAGTTATTCACATTAAGCTATATTTTACAATACTGAAATTGGCTTAATGTAGCTTAATGTAGCTTAACAAGCAAAAAAGTGCCTGAACCTCAATCAGTTGCCCTGAAACTTTGCACACCCCAAGATCTCGACCTTTCAAACATATCCAAGAAGGTTCAAGTGATTTGGTGTCCCAGAAGGCAAACTAGGTACATTAAGCTTGTTTTTTGGGGAGCTTAATGTGGCTTAACGTACGAAAAATACCTTAAATGTTAACCGATTTCCCCCAAACTTCACACAGTAGAAAGCTCTATCGATGCCAACATATTCTGAAAATTTCAGCTCATTTGGTTAATCACACCAAAAGTTATTCACATTAAGCTATATTTTACAATACTAAAACATTTAATGTGAAATTGGCATAATGTAGCTTAACGAGCAATAAAGTGCCTAAACCTCAATCAATTGCCCTGAAACTTTGCACAGCTTGAGATCTCAACTACTCAAACATATCCTATATGTTTTGTGCTATTTGGTATGCCACAAGGCAAACTAGGGACATTAAGCTTGTTTTTTTGGGAGCTTAATGTAGCTTAACGTACGAAAAAGACCTTAAATGTTAACCAATTTCCCCCAAACTTCACACAGTAGAAAGCTCTATCGATGCCAACATATTCTGAACATTTCAGCTCATTTGGGTTATCACACCAAAATTTATTCACATTAAGCTATATTTTACAATGCAAAAACAGAGCTTAACGTACCATAATGTAACTAAACCTTAATCAATTGTCTTAAAACTTTGCACAGCCTTAGATCTTAACTACCCAAACCTATCCAATACGTTTTGTGTGATTCAGGGTCCCACAAGGAAAACTATGGACATTAAGCTTGTTTTTTGGGGAGCTTAATGTGGCTTAACGTACGAAAAAGACCTTAAATGTTAATCAGTTTCCACCAAACTTCACACAGTAGAAGACCCTATCCACGCTAACATATTCTGAAAATTTCAGCTTATTTGGTTAATCACACCAAAAGTTATTCGCATTAAGCTATATTTTACAATACTAAAACATTTAATGTGAAATTAGCTTAATGTAGCTTAACGAGCAATAAAGTGCCTAAACCTCAATCAATTGCCCTGAAACTTTGCATATCCCAAGATCTCGAACTTACAAACATATCTAAGACATTTCAAGTGATTTGATGGTCCACAAGGCAAACAAGGAACATTAAGCTTGTTTTTTTGGGAGCTTAACGTACAAAAAAGACCTTAAATGTTAACCAATTTCCCCCAAATTTCACACAATAGAAGACCACATCCATGCCAATATTTTCTGAAAATGTCAGCTCATTTGGTGAATCACACCAAAAGTTATTCACATTAAGCTATATTTTACAATACTGAAATTGGCTTAATGTAGCTTAATGTAGCTTAACAAGCAAAAAAGTGCCTGAACCTCAATCAATTGCCCTGAAACTTTGCACACCTCAAGATCTCGACCTTTCAAACATATCCAAGAAGGTTCAAGTGATTTGGTGTCCCAGAAGGCAAACTAGGGACATTAAGCTTGTTTTTTTTGGGAGCTTAATGTAGCTTAATTTACGAAAAAGACCTTAAATGTTAACCAATCTCCCCCAAACTTCACACAGTAGAAAGCTCTATCGATGCCAACATATTCTGAAAATTTTAGCTCATTTGGGTTATCACACCAAAATTTATTCACATTAAGCTATATTTTACAATGCAAAAACAGAGATTAACGTACCATAATGTAACTAAACCTTGATCAATTGTCTTAAAACTTTGCACAGCCTAAGATCTTAACTACCCAAACCTATCCAAGACGTTTTGTGTGATTCGGTGTCCCACAAGGCAAACTATGGACATTAAGCTTGTTTTTTTGGGAGCTTAACGTACAAAAAAGACCTTAAATGTTAACCAATTTCCCCCAAATTTCACACAATAGAAGACCACATCCATGCCAATATTTTCTGAAAATGTCAGCTCATTTGGTGAATCACACCAAAAGTTATTCACATTAAGCTATATTTTACAATACTGAAATTGGCTTAATGTAGCTTAATGTAGCTTAACAAGCAAAAAAGTGCCTGAACCTCAATCAATTGCCCTGAAACTTTGCACACCCCAAGATCTCGACCTTTCAAACATATCCAAGAAGGTTCAAGTGATTTGGTGTCCCAGAAGGCAAACTAGGTACATTAAGCTTGTTTTTTGGGGAGCTTAATGTGGCTTAACGTACGAAAAATACCTTAAATGTTAACCGATTTCCCCCAAACTTCACACAGTAGAAAGCTCTATCGATGCCAACATATTCTGAAAATTTTAGCTCATTTGGGTTATCACACCAAAATTTATTCACATTAAGCTATATTTTACAATGCAAAAACAGAGCTTAACGTACCATAATGTAACTAAACCTTGATCAATTGTCTTAAAACTTTGCACAGCATAAGATCTTAACTACCCAAACCTATCCAAGACGTTTTGTGTGATTCGGGGTCCCACAAGGCAAACTATGGACATTAAGCTTGTTTTTTGGGGAGCTTAATGTGGCTTAACGTACGAAAAATACCTTAAATGTTAATCAATTTCCACCAAACTTCACACAGTAGAAGACCCCATTCACGCTAATATATTCTGAAAATTTCAGCTTATTTGGTTAATCACACCAAAAGTTATTCACATTAAGCTATATTTTACAATACTAAAACATTTAATGTGAAATTAGCTTAATGTAGCTTAACGAGCAATAAAGTGCCTAAACCTCAATCAATTGCCCTGAAACTTTGCACATCCCAAGATCTTACAAACATATCTAAGACATTTCAAGTGATTTGATGGTCCACAAGGCAAACAAGGAACATTAAGCTTGTTTTTTTGGGAGCTTAACGTACAAAACATACCTTAAATGTTAACCAATTTCCCCCAAATTTCACACAATAGAAGACCACATCCATGCCAACATATTCTGAAAATGTCAGCTCATTTGGTTAATCACACCAAAAGTTATTCACATTAAGCTATATTTTACAATACTGAAATTGGCTTAATGTAGCTTAATGTAGCTTAACGAGCAAAAAAGTACCTGAACCTCAATCAATTGCCCTGAAACTTTGCACACCCCAAGATCTCGACCTTTCAAACATATCCAAGAAGGTTCAAGTGATTTGGTGTCCCAGAAGGCAAACTAGGGACATTAAGCTTGTTTTTTTGGGAGCTTAATGTAGCTTAATTTACGAAAAAGACCTTAAATGTTAACCAATCTCCCCCAAACTTCAAACAATAGAAGACTCTGACCATGCCAAAATATTCTGAAATTTTCAGCTCATTTGGTTAATCACAATAAAAGTTATTCACATTAAGCTATATTTTACAATACTGAAATTAGCTTAATGTAGCTTAACGAGCAAAAAAGTGCCTGAACCTCAATCAATTGCCCTAAAACTTTGCACACCCCAATATCTCACCTTTAAAACATATCCAAGTGATTTGGTGTCCCAGGAGGCAAACTAGGGACATTAAGATTGTTTTTTGGGGGGCTTAATGTGGCTTAATGTACGAAAAAGACCTTAAATGTTAACCAATTCCCCCCAAACTTCACACAATATAAGACTCTATCCACGCGAACATATTCTAAAAATTTCAGCTCATTTGTTTAATCACACCAAAAGTTATTCACATTAAGCTATATTTGACAATACTGAAAAAAGTGCCTGAATCTCAATAAGTTGCCCTGAAACTTTTCACACCCCAAGATCTCGACCTTCCAAACATATCCAAGAAGTTTCAAGTGATTTGGTGTCCCAGAAGGCAAACTAGGGACATTAAGCTTGATTTTTTGGGAGCTTAATGTAGCTTAATTTACGAAAAAAGACCTTAAATGTTAACCAATCTCCCCCAAACTTCAAACAATAGAAGACTCTGACCATGCCAAAATATTCTGAAATTTTCAGCTCATTTGGTTAATCACAATAAAAGTTATTCACATTAAGCTATATTTTACAATACTGAAATTAGCTTAATGTAGCTTAACGAGCAAAAAAGTGCCTGAACCTCAATCAATTGCCCTAAAACTTTGCACACCCCAATATCTCACCTTTAAAACATATCCAAGCGATTTGGTGTCCCAGGAGGCAAACTAGGGACATTAAGATTGTTTTTTGGGGGGCTTAATGTGGCTTAATGTACGAAAAAGACCTTAAATGTTAACCAATCTCCCCCAAACTTCAAACAATAGAAGACTCTGACCATGCCAAAATATTCTGAAATTTTCAGCTCATTTGGTTAATCACAATAAAAGTTATTCACATTAAGCTATATTTTACAATACTGAAATTAGCTTAATGTAGCTTAACGAGCAAAAAAGTGCCTGAACCTCAATCAATTGCCCTAAAACTTTGCACACCCCAATATCTCACCTTTAAAACATATCCAAGCGATTTGGTGTCCCAGGAGGCAAAACTAGGGACATTAAGATTGTTTTTTGGGGGCTTAATGTGGCTTAATGTACGAAAAAGACCTTAAATGTTAACCAATTCCCCCCAAACTTCACACAATATAAGACTCTATCCACGCGAACATATTCTAAAAATTTCAGCTCATTTGTTTAATCACACCAAAAGTTATTCACATTAAGCTATATTTGACAATACTGAAAAAAGTGCCTGAATCTCAATAAGTTGCCCTGAAACTTTTCACACCCCAAGATCTCGACCTTCCAAACATATCCAAGAAGTTTCCAGTGATTTGGTGACCCAGAAAGAAAACTAGGCACATTAAGCTTGTTTTTTTGGGGAGCTTAATGTGGCTTAATGTACATAAAATACCTTAAATGTTAACCAATCTCCCTCAAACTTCACACAATAGAAGACTCCCTCCATAGCAACGTATTCTGAAAATTATTAATAAGTATTCAGATCATTTGGTTAATCACACAAAAAGTTATTCACATTAAGCTATATTTTACAATGCTAAAACACTTAATGTAAAGAGCTTAACGTACCATAATGTGCCTTAACCTCAATCAATTTTCTTGAAACATTGCACAGCCTAAGTTTTCAACTTCCCAAATCTATCCAAGAAGTTTCAAGCTATTTGGTGTACCAAAAGGCAAACTAGGGACATTAAGCTTGTGTTTTGGGGAGCTTAATGTGGCTTAACGTACATAAAAGACATTAAATGTTAACCAATCTCCACACAATAGAAGAATATATCCATGCCAACATATTATGAATATTTCAGCTCATTTGGTTAATCACACCAAAAGTTATTCACATTAAGCTATATTTTACAATGCTAAAACATTTAGGGCCATATTCTGAAAGGAGATACAACGGCATCGTATCTCTGTTTGCGGGGCTGTGCATCTATGCGCTTGATTCTTAGAATCAGTTACGCATAGATTTTGCTTAGATCCGACTTGCGTAAGTCACTTACATCGTCGGATCTAAGTTGCAATGTTACGCTGGCCGCTAGGTGGCATTCCCGTCGATTTCTGCGTTGAATATGCAAATGAGCCTGATACGCCGATTCCCGAACGATTTGCGCCGCTTCGCCGTAGTTTACGTCGTTTCCGTAAGCACAAGGTTACCCCTGCTATATGAGGGGTAACCTTTCTTATGTCAGTCCGCCGTATGCCCTGTTAAGTATGGACTCGGGACAGCGTCGTTTTTTTTCCACGTTTACGTTGTTTACGTAACTCGTTCGCGAATAGGCCTGTATGTTAATTACATTGCCGCTGTAATCAATGTATTTGCGGCGTACTATGGAGCATGTGCAGTGGCCTATGTTTAAGGCCGGCGCATGCGCAGTTCATTTGGCACGGGGGCGCGCTTAATTTAAATACAAGCCGCCCCCTTTGAATTACGTGGCCTTACGCCGGGCCATTTACACTACGCCACTGCAAATTACGGAGCAAGTGCTTGGAGAATACGGCACTTACTCCTGTAAGTTGCGGCAGCGTAGTGTAAATAGCTTACGATACACTACTCCGGCATCTACGAGAATCTGGAACTTAATGTGAAATTGGCCTAATGTAGCTTAACGAGCAATAAAGTGCCTAAACTTCAATCAATTGCCCTGAAACTTTGCACAGCCCAAGATCTCAACCCCTTAAAACTATCCTATATGTTTCCTGAGATTTGATGTTCCACAAGGCAAACTAGCATCATTAAGCTTCTTTTTTGGGGAGCTTAACTTACAAAACTGACCTTAAATGTCAACTAATTTTCCCCATTTGGTAAATCACACCAAAAAAAATTAGTCACATTTTACATGCCCAAAACACATAGCTTAGTGTAAAAAGAGCCTAATGCAGTTGGGTAGTAAGTCGGGGCGGGGGGGGGGTGTGCTGCACCAGGTGCCACACACTGAAGGGGGTGTCAGGCCGGTGCCCCCCCTCCGTGACTAAAGACTAAAGGCAGAGACAGAGGGCAGCATGGCGTGATGACTGGGAGGCAGCGGCAGCCTAAGTAGCACACTGCAGGCTGAAGCCGCCTCGCTTTGCAGGGGGGGTGAGAGCCGCACCCTGAGTGATACCCATCCCGTCGGCGGACCCAGGTCCCGGCCGCAACAATCCCCTTCTCTCGTGGCCACGCCGTGGCTCTGATAAGTCTTGGCTGCGACTGTCTCGCAGTCACATAGCCGAGCAGAGTGAAGCCACGCCGCCTCCCCCTCCTCTGTGTTATCTACCATTGCTGTGTGTGCAGCACGCAGCACGCTGATCATCTGAGCCTAGCGAGGTGCATTACAGGTCTGAAAGGGGGGGGTGTTTGCACTGTTGTAGGGGGGTCTGTATTGTAGGGGGGTCTGTATTGTTGGGGGGGCTGTTTTGTAGGGGAGGTCTGTTTTGTATGACGGCTCTTATATAGGTGAGGCGGGGCCACCCGTCACGTGACCCATCCCCCTCTAACGCACCCTCTGACTACATCACTGGGGAAGCCCAGGCTTTCCCTTGTGTCAGAGGGGGACAGGTCACGTGAAGGGTGGCCCTGCCCTACATATATAAGAGTTGTCATACCATCAACCACCGGGCAAGGGTTGTGGGGATGAGACCCTTGTCCCATCAACATGTTGAGGGCATGTGGCCTGGTACAGTTCAGGAGGGAGGGCGCTCTCTCGTCCTACCTTTTTTCGGTGGCAGGCCAGGTTACATGCTCTGATAAGGGGTCTGGTGTGAATTGTTGGGGGAACTCCACGCCATTTTTTTTTTATTGGCGGCGGGGTTCCCCCTAAAATCCATATTAGACCTGAAGGGCCAGGTAATTGAATTTGGGGGGACCCCCATGCTTTGCTGGATATGTGCATTGGGTCCCTCACCGTGCAGTGGGCACACGCCTGCTATGGCTCTTAAAGGACATTTCTTCATTTGTGTTGTCACATGAAAAGATAAAGGGCCAGATTCTCAGAGGCGCTACGCCTGCGTAAATGTATATGCGCGGCGTAATAGTAAGTGTTCGCCTGCGTATCGATGCGCGGTAAACACAGAACCACATACGCGCGGAAATGTTTTCCGTCTGTGCGGCGAAAATGCATTAAGCTAGCGCGGCATAGGCGCATAGTTACGCATGAAAAATATTCAGTTCCCATTGAATTAGCATGCAAATATGCAAATGAGGGAGATGCGCGTATTCCCGAAACTACGCGCGTCCGGCGTTGGCTACTCGTGGTGCGCGTAACTCGAAAGCCTTGAGTAAACATACCCCTCATAAAAGCACGGGTAACTTTGCTCAAGGCCGTGTGCAAGTCAGCTGGAGAGCAACTACAGCAGCACCGTAACGGACTAGCTGAGCAATCACACTTACTGGACAACACATTCGTATGCCAATGATGCCAGGGCCAGCCATGGTCTTATCACTACTAAGGTATGCAGAGGAAGAGGCACATAGAAGGAGGAGTAGGAGGAGGGGGGCACGTGAGAGGATCTACCGAGCGCGCATGAGGCTCTTTGGCATGGGTGATGAGGAGGTGTATCGCATCTTCAGATTCAGCCCTGCTGCCATCCTGGAAATAACCACAGCCCTGCAGGATGACATCACCAGCCAGACATACCGCTCACGTGCACTGCAGCCACTGGTGAAGGTACTGGCAACACTGCATTTCCTGGCCAGTGGATCATTCCAGCGTACAAGTGGAGTGGTGGCTGGATGTCACAAACCAGAATAAGCAGATGTCTGCACCAGGTTGTCCCCGCAATCCTCAGACGCATGTCCAACCAGTTCATCAGACCCACCACTGAGCACCTGCGGCAGAAGGCAATGACAGATTTCTACAGAATTGACGGATTCCCACGCACCATCGGGGCCATTGATTGCACACATGTGGCACTCCAGCCCCCCAGTGCCACAGAGCACATATACCGCAATCGGAAGCATTGGCATTCCATCAACGTACAGGTGATAGCTGATGCCAAATACCTCATATGGCACGTCCGTGCCAAAGACCCCGGGTCCAGCCATGACAGCTACATCTACCGTCAAAGCAACATCCCAGAAGATTTTGAGCAGGACATGTATAGGGACAGCTGGCTGGTTGGTGAGTGACATGGGTGGCAGCCATGACTATCCCCTCCCATGATGCACAACAGAAGTGGCACATGCATGACTACCATCCTCCTGTCTTTTCCCTTACAGGTGACTCTGCATATACACTGGGACCCCATCTCATGACTCCTTTCCGGAACCCCCAAACCAGAGGAGAGAGAAGATACAATGAAGCACACATCAAAACCCGTGGAGTGGTGGAGCGCACATTTGGCCTCCTGAAGTCCCGTTTCCGATGCCTGGATAAGTCTGGGGGGGCCCTATTGTATTCCCCCAACTTTGTGGGTCAGATCATTGGTGCATGTTGTATTCTGCACAACTTTGCCATGCGAAAGGGCCTGCACATTGCCCTACGTGATGACCTGACCCCCCAACCACACAGCCCCCCCCCCCGCCAGAGGAGACCCCGTCAGCTGATGGGAAGAGCAGTCAGGAGGGTCCTCGTGTTACGAATCTTTGACCGTTAAACACACACATACAGCATGGCACACAGACAATGCACGGCGTGTACACCACTGATGTCCCTAGATCACACACACCACATGCACATCGCATTGGATTAGCCCAAGTCCAGCATGTAGGAGTTGGGAGCAGCAACGCCACGTCAAGGCCCCAATGATGTTGCTGTCCATTCATACACCTTTCACACATCATTCATACAGCCGTGGGGTTAATTTCACCTCCACGGCCGAGGGTGACACCCCTTACTGTCAGGAGTGCCACCCTCTCACATTCACACACCATTCACACTGCAACGTGTGCAGTATTCAAAAATAAATAAAAGCTCTTATATCCAGAGCACAAAAATAAATAAAAAAAGCTCTTATCCAGAGCACAAAAAAAATAAAAAAAAACTCTTATCCAGAGCACAAAAAAAATAAAAAAAAAACTCTTATCCAGAGCACAAAAAAAATAAAAAAAAACTCTTATCCAGAGCATAACAAATAACAAAAAAATCTCTTATCCAGAGCATAATAATAAAGAAAAATAAAATTAATGGGCCTGGCGGGGGCTCTGCCTGGTGCCACGGGTCCTGCCCCTCACTTGCCTGGGGGCAGCCACAGATGGGGGGGGGGCAGCAGGTTGAGGAGGAGCATCCCCACGTCCCTCCCTGGCTGCCTGCATGCCCTCCAGGGCAACCGCTATGCGGGTCTGCACAGCAGTCTGCGCCTCGACAGCAAGGCGCAGGGCACGAACCTCCCCCACAAGTTCCGAGGTGTTTTTCCTGCAGCTCCCCCAAGCTGGTCAGCGTTGCTGCGCTGTTAACAGCAACATCCTGGATGGCATCTGTAATATTGTCCGAGGATGCCAGGCTGTCGGCCAGGCGCCTCATCTCCTCCACGACCTCGGCCAGGTGCTGATTCTGCTGGTCCTGCTGTCTGACCAGCTCTTCCGGCAGGACCTTATGAACACCCCTGGTCTTGCACGTCGCCTTGCGGGGAGTGGCAGGGGTCCGGGCATAAGGGGAGGATGTTGAGGGGCCGGAGATGAGGGGGGGGGGGGAAAGAGAGGGACTGGAGAGGTTGGAGGGGGACGCTACAGGTAGAGGAATAGCCTGGGCTGGTCCGGCCAACCCACCATCCTCCTCCACAACAACATAGAGGGCCTGGTCCTGGACTACCACACCCTCCTCAACCACCTCCTCCGTTGAGGTGTGCCCACTTCCCTCCAAGTCCTGTTCCAGGGGGGCAGCCAGAGGGACTGAATCTTCAGGGGATGGATCCTAATGGGCCCTGGCATCAACAGATGGCCCCGCTCCCTCCTGCACATCTGTGGATGACACAAAAGATGCCCATGTTGGTGGAGCCACACACTTGGCACATGTTCCCTTCCACCCCCATACATGTACACAACAGATAGAATATAAAACACACTTACCTGTCCTCACGGCTGGCTTCTGGGACTCATAGCCCCCAACTCCCTCTACCTGCTCCGTCTGTAGGCAGCGGGCAACCACCTTCTCTCCTCAGTCAGGCGGACAGGGCAGGGTGGGCCCCCTCCAGTGCCCTTGGCATGCCGAGCTATGGCAGCCAGCTTGCCCTTCACATGACGCCGCAGGTCATTCATTTTCTTCTGAATGTCCTGCGGTGTCCGGACCTCATGAGAGAGGGCATTGACCTGGCACGCGACCCTCGTTAAAATCTGATCCCTCCGGGACTTGCTGGTCCGGGCACTGTCAGCACCATGGAGCCGCGAATCAAACTTCTCCATGGCCCTGACGACAAGGGCCCTCTCCTCTGGGGAGAAATTCTTCTTCCTCCTCTCCTTAACCACGGTTGTCATCCTGTCCAGCACAAACTTTGGCCGTCACTATCCAAAAAATGGGAGACGTTTGCGCTGCAATCGGGCGCGCATGTGTGGGCGCATTATATACCCTGCGCCGGCGCATCGTAGGGAGGCTTTGCGCATGCGCAGAAGGCATCCACGTCACGGCGCGGGTCAACCACGTCATGGCGCGGGTCATCCATGTCACGGCGCATGCTCCGTTCGTCCCGGCCTGCATTTGCATGGGGTCACGCTTCATTATAATGCAACACGCCCCACTTCCCTCCTACTTTGGAGTTGCGCCGGATTACGCCCATGATTTTACGCGACGCAGGCGCATCTTGGAGCGCATTTACTTAGGGAATACGGTACTTGCCACTCCGTGTTACGTCGGCGTAGTGCATCTGAGATGCGCAACGCCTGCATAATTAGGCGCGCATCTACGAGAATCTGGCCCAAAATAGTTACAAAAATGTGAGGGGTGTACTTACTTTTGTGAGATACTGTACCTCCTCTGTACAGTGTTTTTTCCTGCCAAATGCCCCCACAGCAAGCAGCTTGCTATGGGGCACTTGAGCAGAGCCGCAGCTTTGTGTGTCCATTAAGACACAGAGCCGTGGTTTGGCAACGCCCCTTCTCTGTCTTCAATCTGTCCCTTGGCTCTCGGGTGGAGGCGCCGTCATCTTCGGTAAGGGAACGGGAAGAGAAGTCTTGCTGATAATCCAGACTTTCCTCCAGGAATAGACATTAAATTACTTACGGTCAGCACAGGGAAACTTCTGGCCACTTACTGTCTCTCGGACAATAGGATCAAATCTCTTAACAGGTTGAAATCAGAACTTGGACACGCCTACCCGGTTTTTGTTTCTATCTACAAACACAAGATTTTTTGGTCAATAGCAGGCTTAAGTTAGAATACTGTAAAACCCCCACCCAGTTGGAACAAATCTGCCTCTCAGGCTCCCCTATCTTAAAGACAACTTCCCTGGCCTACTCTTGGTTAAGCTCCCACCATACACCAGCACCAGATAAACACAAGAATAAATGGCAGAGAGTGAACTAAATGTCACATTCTCGGAAGGCCAATGGGAAAAAGCGTGCGTATTTGCACATAAATGTTCCTTAAGCTCCAAGTTCCAAGTAATTTCGTACAAAATCCTTACACACTGGTATATCACCCCCCAGAAAATAAAGGCTTGGTCACCGACCGCGTCTGATAGATGCTGGAGGTGCAAGAGTGACGTTGGGTCCTTCATCCATATTTGGTGGTCCTGCCCTATGATATCAGGCTTTTGGTCCAAAATAATACACCATATCAAACGGATCACGGACACAAGTATCTCACTTGATGCTGCTGCTTGTCTCTTGCATATTAACCACATGTCCATTCGTAGATACAAAAAAAAATCACTGACAAGGCACTTACTAACAGCCGCCAAAACGCTAATTCCACTGTTTTGGAAGTCCTCTAAATGCCCCTCGATTGTGGATTGGTTGAACAGGGTACATTACATTTACAGAATAAAGGAATTAATAGCTATGAGAAGTGAAGATTCAAACCAATTCAATGAAACTTGGCAACCGTGGGTACTGTTTAAATACTCCAATGATTATCAGTTGTTGGTGGCTTGATTTGTACTGATTCTGTCATACATTATAGAATACTGATCCCTGTAATGTTTAGGGTTTATCTTTTAACATCTGTTATTGTCTGTTGATTGACAGAAGGTTTACTACCCTTACATGACCCCTGATTGGATTTTGGTCTTTCATATTGTCTGTTCTTTGATATTGTAACTTTGCTACTTTTGAATCAATAAACTTGATTGTGAAAAAAAAAAAGAAAAAGAGAAGCCTTGCTGCTTCACAGCCTGGCTCCCTACTGCGCATTCTCGAGTCGCTCTGCGCAATCCCACTGGTCCCTGCTGTCTTCTGGGACCTGTGTGTCTCCCAGAAGACAACGGTGGGACGGAGGAGGAACCGAACGTAGCGTAGTTATCCGCGGGTACTGCGCCTATCTATGCACGGGAGTGGGAGCAAAATACCTGTATTAGACAGGTATCTGCTTTCCCCTACCCCTGAAAGGTGTCAAATGTGACACGGACCGGGGGGAGGATTCCGAAAGGTGGAAGTTCCATTTTTAGATGTAAGTCCGCTTTAAGATAATGACGTAATACGTACAATTTTTTTTAGGGTCAAACAAGTTTTTCTGTGAATATTGTCCTGCACCAATATTTTTATTTTATTTTTTTGTAATCCTTAGACAATTAAATGTAATAAAACTAAACAAAAGGCAGTAGATATATGTAAAAAGTTGTAAAAAATATTAATAAGCGAAGCAAACAAAAACCTGAAAAAAAGTTTATTAGATAAATAAAATAGAAAAGAAAAAAAAAAATCACCAGGAAAATTACATTTGAATAGAGAAGGAGAATATAGAGTTAATCAGTGCTGATTAGAGAAAACTAAAGGGTTAATAAGGGGTTCAACAGAGGAACATGTAATTAGAAAAAAAAATGTTTTGCCTTGTCATGGTTGCTTTAAATCTTTTCACCTGCAAACCAAAGTTCATCTCTATATAGATGCAAAACACAGAACATTACAATTGATACAATGTTTCAATGTAACTTTCTGTGAAGTGTTTGTTGATAAACTTTGCCAGCCTGCTTCTTTTTTTATTTATTTTGACAGCTGCTGCTGAATTGCTGTGTACTGAGACAGGGAAGGGTAAAATATAGCTTAATGAGAATAACTTTTGGTGTGATTAACCAAATGAGCTGAAATTTTCAGAATATGTTGGCATGGATAGAGTCTTTTATTGTGTGAAGTTTTGGGGAAAATTGGTTAACATTTAAGGTCTTTTTCGTACGTTAAGCTACATTAAGCTCCCAAAAAAACAAGCTTAAAGCGGATGGCCCACTATAAAAAAAATATTAAAAGCCCCGCGCAGCAACAAATACTGCAGCTGCTGACTTTTAATATTAGGACACTTACCTGTCCTGGGAGTCCAGCGGCGTCCGCAGCAGAGGATGAGCGATCGCGCTCGTCACCCTGCTGCTCCCCCCTCGCATCCCACGTGAGGGAACCAGGAAGTGAAGCGCTGCGGCTTCACTGCCCGTTCCCTACGGCGCATGCGCGAGTCGCGCTGCGCCCGTCAATTGGCTCCCGCTGTGTGCTGGGAGCTAAGAGTTCCCAGCACACACAGGGGGGGGCGACGGGATGATGTGTCGCCAAAAAACCGTCTTTTGCCGAGACACTGCGGGCCGGAAGTGGTTGCAGATACCTGTCTTTAGACAGGTATCTGCACCCCCCTCCCCCCTGAAAGGTGTCAATTGTGACACCGGAGGGGGGGAGGGTTCCGATCAGCGGATCTTCACTTTAGGGTGGAGATCCGCTTTAATGTCCCTAGTTTGCCTTCTGGGACACCAAATCACTTGAAACTTCTTAGATATGTGTGGAAGGTTGAGATCTTGGGGTTTTATAAGGTTTTAGGGCAATTGATTGAGGTTCAGGCACTTTTTTGCTCGTTAAGCTACATTAAGCTACATTAAGCTACATTAAGCCAATTTCAGTATTGTAAAATATAGCTTAATGTGAATAACTTTTATTGTGATTAACCAAATGAGCTTTCAGAATATTTTGGCATAGTCAGAGTCGTCTATTGTGTGAAGTTTGGGGGAGATTGGTTAACATTTAAGGTCTTTTTCGTACGTTAAGCTACATTAAGCTCCCAAAAAAACAAGCTTAATGTCCCTAGTTTGCCTTCTGGGACACCAAATCACTTGAACCTTCTTGGATATATTTGAAAGGTCGAGATCTTGGGGTGTGCAAAGTTTCAGGGCAATTGATTGAGGTTCAGGCACTTTTTGCTCATTAAGCTACATTAAGCCAATTTCAGTATTGTAAAATATAGCTTAATGTGAATAACTTTTGGTGTGATTAACCAAATGAGCTGACATTTTCAGAAGATGTTGGCATGGATAGAGTCATTTAGTGTGTGAAGTTTGGGAAAAATGGGTTAACATTTAAGGTCTTTTATGTACGTTAAGCCACATTAAGCTCCCAAAAAAACAAGCTTAATGTCCCTAGTTTGCCTTCTGGGACACCAAAATCATTTGAAACGTCTTAGATATGTTTGGAAGGTCGAGATCTTGGGGTGTGCAAAGTTTTAGGGCAATTGATTGAGGTTCAGGCACTTTTTTGCTCGTTAAGCTACATTAAGCTACATTAAGCCAATTTCAGTATTGTAAAATATAGCTTAATGTGAATAACTTTTGGTGTGATTAAACAAATGAGCTGAAAATTTCAGAATATTTTGGCATGGTCATAGTCTTCTATTGTATGACGTTTGGGGGAGATTGGTTAACATTTAAGGTCTTTTTCGTACGTTAAGCTACATTAAGCTACCAAAAAAACAAGCTTAATGTCCCTAGTTTGCCTTCTGGGACACCAAATCACTTGAACCTTCTTGGATATGTTTGGAAGGTCGAGATCTTGGGGTGTGCAAATTTCCAGGGCAATTGATTGAGGTTCAGGCACTTTTTTGCTTGTTAAGCTACATTAAGCCAATTTCAGTATTGTAAAATATAGCTTAATGTGAATAACTTTTGGTGTGATTAACCAAATGAGCTGAAAATTTCAGAATATTTTGGCATTCATAGTCTTCTATTGTGTGACGTTTGGGGGAGATTGGTTAACATTTAAGGTCTTTTTCGTACGTTAAGCTACATTAAGCTACCAAAAAAACAAGCTTAATGTCCCTAGTTTGCCTTCTGGGACACCAAATCACTTGAACCTTCTTGGATATGTTTGGAAGGTCGAGATCTTGGGGTGTGCAAAGTTCCAGGGCAATTGATTGAGGTTCAGGCACTTTTTTGCTTGTTAAGCTACATTAAGCCAATTTCAGTATTGTAAAATATAGCTTAATGTGAATAACTTTTGGTGTGATTAACCAAATGAGCTGAAATTTTCAGAAGATGTTGGCATGGATAGAGTCATTTAGTGTGTGAAGTTTGGGGAAAATTGGTTAACATTTAAGGTCTTTTATGTACGTTAAGCCACATTAAGCTCCCAAAAAAAACAAGCTTAATGTCCCTAGTTTTCCTTGTGGAACACCAAATCGCTTGAAATGTCTTAGATAGTGTTGAGCAGAATACGCCATATTCGCTTTCGCAATATTTCGCGAATATATAGGAGAATATTCGAGAAATATTCGTAAATTTCGAATATTCGTGATATTTCATCCAAAAAAAAAATTGCGAAATTTCGCTAACGTGAAATTTCGCAAATGCGAAATTTATTGCGAAATTCTCGACGCACGCATGCGCGCGGAAACAACACGCGTCGCGAAAACGGCGATCATTTCCTGGATTCTTTGCCAGTGTATATTCGGATTGCTATTTAGTGCTGCCCTGCGAATCTACTGCTGCCCTGCGAAGCGAAGATGGTGGGAGAGTAACTTTCATCCAGTGAGGAAAAACTGCTGATTACTGTAAGTAATTTTCACCACTTGTTATTTCATTATCTTTAACTGCATTTTAGACTATTAAAAAGTTAGGATGCAAGATCAGATATAGTATTTCCCAAACTGTGTTTCCAGCGGTTGCAAAACTACAACTCCCAGCATGCCAGGGTTTGCCACCTTTTGTTCATTTCAAAAAACCCGAACACTTCAGCGTCGCACAGCAATTTTTTGTCTTAGTTTGCATAGATGTCGCTATTAAATAACATTTCTAACCATATGAAATTAATCATAAAAGTTCCTCTTTACATCAGAGTCCACAGACTTCCCCTTTTACATCAGAGTCCACAGACTTCCCCTTTTACATCAGAGTCCACAGAGTTCTCCCTTTACATTACAGTTCACAGAGTTCTCCCCTTTACATCAGTGTCCACAGAGTTCTCCCTTTACATCAGAGTCCACAGAGTTCTCCCTTTACATCAGAGTCCACAGAGTTCTCCCTTTACATCAGAGTCCACAGAGTTCTCCCTTTACATCAGAGTCCACAGACTTCCCCTTTTACATCAGGATCCACAGACTTCCCCTTTTAGATCAGTGTCCACAGAGTTCTCCCTTTACATCAGAGTCCACAGAGTTCTCCCTTTACATCAGAGTCCACAGAGTTCTCCCTTTACAACAGAGTCCACAGAGTTCTCCCTTTACATCAGTGTCCACAGAGTTCTCCCTTTACATCAGTGTCCACAGAGTTCTCCCTTTACATCAGAGTCCACACAGTTCTCCCTTTACATCAGAGTCCACAGAGTTCTAACTTTTACATTAGAGTCCACAGAGTTCAACCTTTTACATTAGAGTCCACAGAGTTCCCCTTTTACATTAGAGTCCCCAGAGTTCCCCTTTTACATTAGAGTCCACAGAGTTCTCCCTTAACATTAGAGTCCACAGAGTTCCCCTTTTAAAATTAGAGTCCCACTGAGTTCCCCTTTTACATTAGAGTCCACAGAGTTCTCCCTTAACATCAGAGTCCACAGAGTTCTCCCTTAACATCACAGTCCACAGAGTTCTACCTTACATCAGAGTCCACAGAGTTTTTCCCTTTACATCAGAGTCCACAGAGTTCTCCCTTTTACATCAGAGTCCACAGAGTTCTCCCTTTTCATCAAAAAGTGAAAAGAAACAAACATATTATTTTTCATATGTAAAGATAGGGATTAAAAAAAATAATCTATTGTACAGGGCCAGTGTAAAGGCTCAAAAAATTATTATAGTGGTCAGATGAATAGCAACTCATTTCTCCCCTATACGTCTATCCTGTGATGTTACTCATATATACATAATTATGCAAATGATAATGGCTGCTATATTTATTCCAAAAAGCTGGTGACCAAAAGGGCAACATATAAAATCTGTCATGTTACCACTGTCAGTGATTAATAAGGCGAGAATGCTTCCAATTATTGAATACCATACATTTACGTCATATATCCATAAGGGTTTAAACAAAAGTATTATAATATACTTTGTTCTTCATCTTGCAGAGGTTCCTGCAACATGGTTACGACCTAATGAGGTGCCAGCAGGATAAACAAAAAATCGTCCAGTCCGTATTGGAGGAATTACATGAGTTTCATGGCGGGTCACATGACCACATGGCCATTCTCAAAAAATGGTCAGACTTGAAGAGGCGCCACATGGACCGGGTCACACAGATCCGCGATGAATTTCATCCAGGTAAGTTATTGGTGACAGTCATGTAAGGTGATATGTAATTAACCTTAGGGCAGATGTTGTTAACCCAGACGCCATGTTGTGGTAACATATATCACCACCGAAGGTATTCATAGTACTGTTGAAAAAAGACATTATTCCATCAAGTTAAACCATGGAATTAAAGTGGTGGTGTGGTGGGTTTCAAGGGAAAAGGGTGGTATTTTATAACTCAATTACCACTAAATTCCTGTGCTAGGCGTGGGGTTATCATAGTAATCACGTGTACTCCATCAGGCCCTTTTTTTAACATGAGATCTTCAGAATAATACAAAGGAAACACAAACAGCTAATTTTACCATGGTGGCAGCCCAGCTCACACTCAGTCCCCTGTAGTGCCAGCAAGACCCTTTAGTATAACATTATCCCATTGGTTAACTGTCTATATAAATAAATGTGTATTCATATACAATACAGCAGAGTACACAGAATGTGCATATGTTATTAGAAATCATTTTTACATATATAAACATTGTGTTATTATAGGATCTCCTCTACCATCTGTGCGCCCAAGCGCACAAGGCGACAGGCCGCAGAGGAGGAGGAGGAAGAAGAGGAGGATGAAGAGGAGGATGCAGAGGAGGAGAGGGATAAGGAGCAGCCAGGGCCCTCCGACTTACCACCCCCCAGCTCCTGAGGAGCTGCAACTTCCCCCCACCCAACCTCCTGGTGAATGCCATGATGCAGAAGAGGAGCAGGAGGATGACACAGCGCCTGTGATGACCATCAGTCAGGAGGGTAAATATGTGCACAACGATTAATGACATTTCAACAATAAGATGTAGATATAAAAAAGTACAGTATTTAATCCTAATTTTTTTTTTCTTATATCCTAACAGTTTTGAAAGAGATTCAGGAGAAATCCTATGTCATGGAGAGGACCAATCAAAAAGTCCTGTCCAATCGGCGCAAATATAAAAAATTGGACCTCGAGAATGAACAGCTGTTACAACAGCAGAGAAAAAATTTCAAGGAGCTGGCTGAGATTTACAAGCGCTTGAAAAAATCCATGTAAATATTTATATTTTTGGTTATTAAACCTGTTATTCTTTTCAAATGTTTCCTTTCTTATTGAGATTCTTAGGTCTTTCAACACATCTAACTTCACATCTAACACATCAACATCAACACATCTAACTTCATAATAACCTAAAAACATTTCATACTATTATTTTATTTAACACAAATCTAATAAAAAACAAAATACACGGACACAGACACTACTAACACAAACTAAACTGTTGAAAAATTACTATAACAAAAGCTACAATATATACATATATACATATATATATATAATATATATATATATAATATATATATAATATATATATAGATATAGATATAGAGAGAGAGCGAGAAAGAGAAAGAGAGTGCTGATTTGCTCTTGCAGATAGGCTAAAAGTTGCAGTAAAAAGGCCACAAAACCAGGGTTTAACATAACGTTCAGTCATTTAGTCACACTTGCTGTTTGTTACGATCCGGTCTGGTAGCTTTTAGCGGATGCTGTTTGTGGATCCGCTGTGACAGAGAGGTCATGAAGCATTACTCAGCATGAAGGCAGCAGCAGTAGTATTCAAATATAAAGTAATTATCACACACACAACATTTACAAGCAGTAGTGGTAATAGTACTAGACAGCATCTAAACACTTGGGCAAGACTTGACAGCAGCAGTAGTGGTAATTGCAGCATATAGTGCCAAAGAACTTGTCACATAGGTATCTGAGCACTGGCAGCAGCAGTATAGTAGTAACAGTACCCAATAAAGTGTTGTATCACTTGTGGAAGAGGTGGCAGCAGCACAGCAGCAGCATTGGTAATTGTAGCATATAGTGCCAAAGAACTTGTCACATAGGTATCTGAGCACTGGCAGCAGCAGTATAGTAGTAACAGTACCCAATAAAGTGTTGTATCACTTGTGGAAGAGGTGGCAGCAGCACAGCAGCAGCATTGGTAATTGTAGCATATAGTGCCAAAGAACTTGTCACATAGGTATCTGAGCACTGGCAGCAGCAGTATAGTAGTAACAGTACACAATAAAGTGTTTTATCACTTGTGGAAGAGGTGGCAGCAGCACAGCAGCAGCATTGGTAATTGCAGCATATAGTGCCAAAGAACTTGTCACATAGGTATCTGAGCACTGGCAGCAGCAGTATAGTAGTAACAGTACACAATAAAGTGTTGTATCACTTGTGGAAGAGGTGGCAGCAGCACAGCAGCAGCATTTGAAATTGTAGCATATAGTGTCAAAGAACTTGTCACATAGGTATCTGAGCACTGGCAGCAGCAGTATAGTAGTAACAGTACACAATAAAGTGTTGTATCACTTGTGGAAGAGGTGGCAGCAGCACAGCAGCAGCATTTGAAATTGTAGCATATAGTGTCAAAGAACTTGTCACATAGGTATCTGAGCACTGGCAGCAGCAGTATAGTAGTAACAGTACACAATAAAGTGTTGTATCACTTGTGGAAGAGGTGGCAGCAGCACAGCAGCAGCATTTGAAATTGTAGCATATAGTGTCAAAGAACTTGTCACATAGGTATCTGAGCACTGGCAGCAGCAGTATAGTAGTAACAGTACACAATAAAGTGTTTTATCATCCCTTGTGGAAGAGGTGGCAGCAGCACAGCAGCAGCATTGGTAATTGCAGCATATAGTGCCAAAGAACTTGTCACATAGGTATCTGAGCACTGGCAGCAGCAGTATAGTAGTAACAGTACACAATAAAGTGTTTTATCACTTGTGGAAGAGGTGGCAGCAGCACAGCAGCAGCATTTGAAATTGTAGCATATAGTGTCAAAGAACTTGTCACATAGGTATCTCTGAGCACTGGCAGCAGCAGTATAGTAGTAACAGTACACAATAAAGTGTTGTATCACTTGTGGAAGAGGTGGCAGCAGCACAGCAGCAGCATTGGTAATTGTAGCATATAGTGCCAAAGAACTTGTCACATAGGTATCTGAGCACTGGCAGCAGCAGTATAGTAGTAACAGTACACAATAAAGTGTTTTATCACTTGTGGAAGAGGTGGCAGCAGCACAGCAGCAGCATTGGTAATTGTAGCATATAGTGCCAAAGAACTTGTCACATAGGTATCTGAGCACTGGCAGCAGCAGTATAGTAGTAACAGTACACAATAAAGTGTTGTATCACTTGTGGAAGAGGTGGCAGCAGCACAGCAGCAGCATTTGAAATTGTAGCATATAGTGTCAAAGAACTTGTCACATAGGTATCTGAGCACTGGCAGCAGCAGTATAGTAGTAACAGTACACAATAAAGTGTTGTATCACTTGTGGAAGAGGTGGCAGCAGCACAAGCAGCAGCATTGAAATTGTAGCATATAGTGTCAAAGAACTTGTCACATAGGTATCTGAGCACTGGCAGCAGCAGTATAGTAGTAACAGTACACAATAAAGTGTTGTATCACTTGTGGAAGAGGTGGCAGCAGCACAGCAGCAGCATTTGAAATTGTAGCATATAGTGCAAAGAACTTGTCACATAGGTATCTGAGCACTGGCAGCAGCAGTCTAGTAGTAACAGTACACAATAAAGTGTTTTATATCCCTTGTGGAAGAGGTGGCAGCAGCACAGCAGCAGCATTGGTAATTGCAGCATATAGTGCCAAAGAACTTGTCACATAGGTATCTGAGCACTGGCAGCAGCAGTATAGTAGTAACAGTACACAATAAAGTGTTTTATCACTTGTGGAAGAGGTGCAGCAGCACAGCAGCAGCATTTGAATTGTAGCATATTGTCAAAGAACTTGTCACATAGGTATCTGAGCACTGGCAGCAGCAGTCTAGTAGTAACAGTACACAATAAAGTGTTTTATCCTTGTGGAAGAGGTGGCAGCAGCACAGCAGCAGCATTGGTAATTGTAGCATATAGTGCCAAAGAACTTGTCACATAGGTATCTGAGCACTGGCAGCAGCAGTATAGTAGTAACAGTACACAATAAAGTGGTTGTATCACTTGTGGAAGAGGTGGCAGCAGCACAGCAGCAGCATATGAAATTGTAGCATATAGTGTCAAAGAACTTGTCACATAGGTATCTGAGCACTGGCAGCAGCAGTATAGTATTAACAGTACACAATAAAGTGTTGTATCACTTGTGGTGGAAGGGGGGCAGCAGCACAGCAGCAGCATTTGAAATTGTAGCATATAGTGTCAAAGAACTTGTCACATAGGTATCTGAGCACTGGCAGCAGCAGCAGTCCTATGTAGTAACAGTACACAATAAAGTGTTTTATCACTTGTGGAAGAGGTGGCAGCAGCATGCACAGCAGCAGCATTGGTAATTGTAGCATATAGTGCCAAAGAACTTGTCACATAGGTATCTGAGCACTGGCAGCAGCAGTACAGTATTAACCAGTACACAATAAAGTGTTGTATCACTTGTGGAAGAGGTGGCAGCAGCACAGCAGCAGCATTGGTAATTGTAGCATATAGTGCCAAAGAACTTGTCACATAGGTAAGTGAGCACTGGCAGCAGCAGCAGCTGAGTAGTACCAGTACACAACTAAGTGTTTTTTTCACTCGTGGGTCGTGGAAGAGGTGGCAGCAGCAATAGGAGCAGCAGCATTGATAATTGTAGCATATAGTGCCAAAGAACTTGACACATAAGTATATGAGCACTGGCAGCAGCAGCAGCATAGTAGTACCAGTACACAATTAAGTGTTTTTTTTCACTCGTGGTCGTGGAAGAGGTGGCAGCAGGATAGCAGCAGCGTTGATAATTGTAGCATATAGTGCCAAAGAACTTGTCACATAGGTAAGTGAGCACTGGCAGCAGCAGCAGTGTAGTAGTACCAGTACACAACTAAGTGTTTTTTTTCACTCGTGGTCGTGGAAGAGGTGGCAGCAGCATAGGAGCAGCAGCATTGATAATTGTAGCCTATAGTGCCAAAGAACTTGACACATTAGTATATGAGCACTGCAGCAGCAGCAGTGTAGTAGTACCAGTACACAATAAGTGTTTTTTTCACTCGTGGTCGTGGAAGAGGTGGCAGCAGCATAGGAGCAGCGTTGATAATTGTAGCATATAGTGCCAAAGAACTTGTCACATAGGTAAGTGAGCACTGGCAGCAGCAGCAGTATAGTAGTACCAGTACACAACTAAGTGTTTTTTTCACTCGTGGTCGTGGAAGAGGTGGCAGCAGCATAGGAGCAGCAGCTTTGATAATTGTAGCATATAGTGCCAAAGAACTTGTCACATATATATGAGCACTGGCAGCAGCAGCAGTGTAGTAGTACCAGTACACAATTAAGAGTGTTTTTTCACTCGTGGTCGTGGAAGAGGGGCAGCAGGATAGCAGCAGCTTTGATAATTGTAGCATATAGTGGCAAAGAACTTGTCACATAGGTAAAGTGAGCACTGGCAGCAGCAGCAGTGTAGTAGTATACCCAGTACACAACTAAGGTGTTTTTTTCACTCGTGGTCGTGGAAGAGGTGGCAGCAGCATAGGAGCCAGCAGCATTGATAATTGTAGCATATAGTGCCAAAGAACTTGACACATAAGTAATCTGAGCACTGGCAGAAGCAGCAGCATAGTAGTACCAGTACACAACTAAGTGTTTCTTTCACTCGTGGTCGTGGAAGAGGTGGCAGCAGCATAGGAGCAGCAGCATTGATAATTGTAGCATATAGTGCCAAAGA